>CAJFCJ010000093.1:18628-63122 GCA_904063045.1 Dimorphilus gyrociliatus
CCTCTAAGTTTTATTTAAGACATAATTTTTAAAATAAGCAGTATAATTGCTTTTGCTTTTTGTAAGTAATTCAAATATGAAAAAGAGAACACAGTTTTTTAATGAACATTTCAGGTTTCACTTATTCAAAATGATAGATTAAATTATTCCTTTGAAATAAACTTTTTATTAACAATTTAGACAGTGAAAATGTAGCTGATTTTATGCCATCAAACAAAATTTCAAGACAAAAGGGCCAGGAAGGTTAGGGTTGAGCAGTGTATTTTGTGATGTTTTTTGTTAGGCAAACACTTATAGATGAAAAAGAAAAAAGATAAAAGTTTCATTTCGAAAAATTATTAAGAGGAGTCAAATTTCATTGTATAAATGCATGAATAAGAAGAAAAATACAGTTTTAAATATAAATGTGATAGATTAATTATGTATTTATTATGATGTCTTCATTTTTTTAATCAAAAATTTTATCATTCTCTTTCTGTAAGTAATCATTAATTTTTTTCAATATGTGATTTTTGTATTAAAGATACCAAAGATCAGCATTTTAACGTTTTGACAGTATAATTGTAAATGTGATATCTGGATAGGTTTCCTCACAACATGCATATTGTTTCACATTACGTCTACCAGTATTTTTAATAATTCTATATTTTCCATAGTATTCACTAAAGTCAATATTTTTCATATCATTATAAAAGTTTACATCTATCTGATTTCCGTGATAAGTCCATGAAGCATATTTGAAATTGCAATGATATTCTCCTCTTTTCTTATCCAGTGGACATCTTACCTTTGAAAAATAGATGGAATGTAGATGATAAAAGACATTATAACCTCTTCTAACATACCGTTATTAGTTTTGGAGAAATGTACAAAATGTTTCCATTGTGTTTGACAATTGCAAGAACATCGGCAAGATTAATATCTTTACGTGCCCTAGTAAAACATAAACAACAATATATGAGAATTTTTTGATTATAGGATAATGATCTATTACTGATTGTATAGAATAATATCAGGACTCCAAATCATATTGATTGGTACATGTAGAGATGTAACTTTGTAATCTTCAACAGACCAACGTAATCTAAAGTCCTCCCAGGACTATAATTTTCATAAATATTACTGATATTTTGACCTAATTTCTTATTTACAAATTAATATTTTACCATTCTTTGCCAAACATTAAAAGTTATAAGTTCACCATCAACTTCAGTGACATCAGTTAAACTTAATCCTAAAGAAACATTACCATTTTGAAAAGAGGAAACATAGCGTTTTCCAAATAAATCATTAATTAATCTGGTATTATCTTCATATTTCCTAGAAAACAAATTTGCAATGCAGGAAAAGATAAAAGAAGAAAAAAGAAGAGAAACTTACACTGTATAGGATAATTGTAGAAGCATGGAAATAAAAATTGATAAGAGTAGTACTCTCATTCTGAAAATATTGTCTCTTCCAAATTATTAGTAAAAGATGAAAATTCAGTTTATATGCTTGAATGTGAAACAAGAATAAATGTGATGATTGGATAATTAATCATTGACAAACTAGTGAATGAACTATTAACTATTAATATAACTATTTATAGCTATTTGATTAACAATTATGAATAAAACTCGAATTATGTAGACTGTAGAGTAGTAAGTGAATAACTTTAATAATCATTACTAATCACTCATTTATTCCATTAACAATAATTATTCTTGTATACCTATTTTATTGATAAATAAAATTCTGGTAAGCCCACACATTTCATAAAATTCCTTAGCTAAAATACAGATTTAGACAACTTATCAGATGCCGAATTAAGAGAATTTCAAGATGTTAAACATGTCAACAGTGCAAAAATTCACTTCTACAAGTTAACACATGCTTTAATACATCTCTGCAATCATGTTATCAGTTATAAAGAGTGCATTTCTAGTCATCCAAACCAAAGAATATCCATTATGTAGGGGATTTATTCCAGAATATGTGCTTATCAAAACATATGTAGACGAATTTAGATTTACAGTTTTTAGAAATCATAAAATACAGACTAAGATTTATTTTAAAGGAAAAATTTGTGATAAAAAATATTTATTATCTATAAAACAAACAACAGAATTCTATTCTCTTTTTTTTCATCTTTGAAAAGAAGGAATTTCTAGATGTTGAAAGAATTCTAAATTGCTAAAATTCAAAGAAATCATGAATAAGATTTTTTCAAGTTAGTTCCATACAATAACATAAATTATTGATTTTTTTTAATAATAAAATTAATTTTCTAATCATTACATTTATTCAAGTTTGACATTCAATTATATTACATTCCATACCAAAAAAATTTCAAATTTTGTGTTTTTTTTTGCAAGAAATCTTTGCAAAATTTTATTAATTTTTTAATAAACACTGTAAATTTTGATAAGAAAAAGAAATTGTCAAAAAAGCAAAATATACTTTTAAATTAATGAAAACTGGCATTGTTTTGTCTTTAATTTCTACCAAAAATTACATTTTTTAAGACTATTTGGGAATAAACTTTAAAGGTTCTATTTGTGTGAGTACTTTGGCAAATTGGTCAATGATTGCAAAAGATGAATACTATTTTAAAGAAGCAAAACTTTCTACAATTACAATACAGTAAAGTACAGTCTGACAGCTGAACATATGCAGGTACATTCACACATTCTAAGCAAATTGCACAAATTTTTCTTTATTAAAAATATATTGTTTGGACGCCATTTTGAAATTTTGATTGGTTATTTATAATCTAAAGTAGTAATTCCTAGCTTAGGCTATCATTGACCCACTTATTTTTCTTTTCAATTGAAGGCTTAAGAGGGCGGAGGGGTTTTTATAAATGTAATCGCCCTCTTAAGCCTTTAATTGAAAAGAAAAATAGGAATAGCTGGTTTTTCCACAGGGTTCACACTGCATTATGCAAAAGTAAGTCAAAGATAAAACATTCAAAAAATTATTTAGGGCTAAGTTAAGATCAGGATAAAATACTCAAAGAGAGAGAGAAACAGTTCAATATGTAAATGTCTTATTTTAATTATGGGAAATCTTTGGAAAATTTACCTCGAATTAATGTAAATTATTATGGAATAATAATAATGCTGTGGCTCGTAGTTTTTGTAATTCATTGTATTTCTTGAATACAAGCTCCCTATTGTCTTTACTCCACGTCATATTTAAAAAAGTATAATGAAAATAAAGTAATATAATTGAAATTAACAATTAATTGAATAAGATAACTTAGAAAAAAAATGTTTTTTTGCAACATCTATTTAAATGCCAAACTGGATGTCAAGTGACTGTTCCAATAATTATGGAGTGTGGCCAAATAAAGAAAAAATTGATGAAAATGACCAAAAATATTTTGCTTATAATATTCATAAATATTATCATTTTGTCAATTTTTTTTCAATATTACGTAAATATAACCTTTTTTTTATAGAAATTTAGACCAAAAAAAATAATTTACAAGGATAAAACAATTTTAACTATTAATTAAAAGTTGGCCAGAACTCTGATTGAAAATGTACACATACATTCGTCAGCTATATTCTACAATAGAGAAGTAGTATTGAACCAGTATTGTACTATGAGATAGCACTGATAAAGATAAGCAGTAGTGACCTAGTTTCGCATAGGGCAGTGCATACACATTATGCAGTAATAAAACCTATTGAATTATATAAAGAATATTTGCTATTTGCAACCTAGCATTAATATTACAATTTATTAATCCATAAATTTATGATTTCGAACTAAAACTAGTTCAATTAATTATCAATTATGCTTAAATTCTAAGGTTAGATTATATTCACTATTCAACAGTATTGTATACACAATACTGTTCTTTTTAACATGCATTAATCAGATATACTTCCTCTGCATATGCTGATGCTAAATTTACTAACTCAATCAATTGAATATCATTATTAAGGTAGAATATAAAAACGGTCAAATATACAATCTACATGTTTTCTTGATTGTTGGACTTGTCCTACTAAAATTGTTACATCTTATGCAACTCTCCAACCTTCGAAATTCAACTATTATTTAGAAGAGGAAAACAATAAAAACATGACCATATTTAGAACTTTTCTTTGTCTTCAAATGTTACTTTTGTTTTTGTGAACATTGAAATATGTGAACTATCAACCCTTAAAAGAGTATATAAACCCTACGAAATTAACAGTTGATAGTTCAGTTTTCTAACCGTCAGCTAGTTGTTTAAACTAGCTTGTTTAGAACTAGAAGCTCATTTTACTCAATACATATTCTTTGGACGAAATACTGGTGTTTTGTTAATCAATTTCTACCGAAATTGCCTTTGTTAGACTATTTGTGGACGAACTTTAAAGGTTCTATTTGGACCAGTACTTTGGCAAGTTGGTAAATGATTGGAAAGGACGATTACAGTTGTGACGAACCAGAAATTCCTACAATTACAATACAACAAAGTACAGAAAATGGCCAAAAACCTAGTTTTATATAGATACTAATAAAAATAAATGTTAAAAAAAAAACTTAGATGCTACTTATTGTTTTATTTAATGATGTAGATATTTTTAGTATTTAATTATATTATTTTTAACTGCTCAAAACCTTCACATAATTAAATGTTTGTGAGTGATAATGTCACAACTAAAATAATATACCAGTTTTCTTTTGTAAAATGTATATTTCACTGAAACTATTTCTGTTTGAAACCATTAGGTAACATTATATAAATTTGATAATTTAAACATGTATAATGGCCATATTAGAGGGTTATTTATTTTATATTTAAAAAGAACTAATTTTGTTCTTGTCATCATTTTTTTTCAGAAAATTTTTGATTGCATTTCCACAGAAAGTTCTACTTTATATCAGACCACTTTCAAAATGCCTCCTTCTTGCTATTCTTGCCAAAGAAAAGTATATAAAAAATATGAATGCATATGCAGTCTATGCAAGAAAATATTTCACTTGAAATGTTTAAGAGGTAAGACTTGATTAGTTTTTTTAAACTTTTAAAAGTTGTGTTTTAGATGGTTTTTGCTCAATGTGCACAACAATCAACAAACATCAATTAAAAGTTGTTTTGAACAAACATGATGACATCTCCATTCTTTTTCAACAACCAGAAGTTGAAAAAAACACTGCAATGGAGGTGGACAACCAAGCTTGCGCTTCTGATAAAATAATGGGAGAAGAGAGTATGACAGAAAATGTTGTTACTGCATTTCAATTGGAAGAAGAAATACAAACTAGTCATTGTGAAATCCTAAATTCTGTTCTGGAGAATGAAAATATGATGGAAGTTGATCATGAAGAGGAATGTATGACAACTGATATAGTACAAGAAGATGTTAATAATGGATTTAATGCTCAAAATCATATAGAAAGCTCTTTTGAAGACATAATGGATTAAGCAAATTTAGATGATGATGGAGCATTTAAAATTTTCAAGAATGGAAGCCAAAAAGGATAACCATTAATGATTCACAATGGCTTTTCATATACAATAAAAGGACATGGAGAGCACTTCAGAATATGGAGATGTAGTGTCCTGTGGTTTTTAGATGGAACTTTCAAAGTTGTAAATCCTCCCTTCAAACAGCTGTTTTCCATTCACTCATTCCTGAAAAAAGATGGTGTGCTTAAACAAGTTCCTCTTCTTTTTGCAATGACAACATCAAAAAAGAAAGTCTGTTATTCTCTTTTATTTAAGTTATACTTTAAATACTATTTTGAAAAAAGTCTACAAATATTTCTTCAAGCTGTAAAAGAATTGATTCCTGACAAATCACCAAAGAAAATATTGGTAGATTCTGAAAGAGCAGTTTGGAAGAATTTACAAAAGCATTATCCAGATGCCGAAGTAAAAGGCTGTCTCTTTCACTGGACTCAAGTACATAATTTTTTTGTGTTTAATATTTTCTTAAAAAACTAATTTTCTTTTGGATTTTGTAGGAATTGGGTTATTCTGCTAAATATAAAAGCCATGTGGACAATGGACTGAAATGAAAAAGCTATTGGCAGTACCATTCTTACCTGCTGATGTTATTCCAAATGAATTTCATAAAATAAAACAACATTTGAAAGCAATCCAGAAATTGGAGGATCTTGTTAACTATATTGAGGCTACTTGGATTGAAGATAGTCTGTGGACACCATCATCTTGGTCAGCATATGAATCTCCTATCAGAACAAATAATGATGTTGAGGGATTCCACAATAGATTGAATATAAATATGGGCAACTCCAAATCTTTTTACAATCTGATAGATGAGCTGAAAAGAGAGGCTGATCTCATTCCAATATATCAACAGCTGCTTTCTGAAAAGAAATTGAAGAGATTACAGAAAAAAATCTATTTAAATGTCCAAAAAGAAATATTTGATACTTGGGAGAAATTTAAAAATGGTGAAATAACAGCAGCTCAGATTTTGGAAAATTGTTCAAAAATATATTTGTCACATTAGATATGCTACAGTTCTTAGTTCAAGTTGTTACTTTTAGTAGTTTCTCTTTTTTATATTTGTTTTAATGTTGTTTCATTTTCATTAAATATATATCTTCAAACTATTCTTATCATTTAGAATAATCAATATTATTATTTATTTATAATTATAATTTTTTATATAAAACTAGGTCTTTGGCCATTTTCAATCCTGGCCGTTTTCTATCATATTCTTAAAAGTTGGCCTATCAAAATTTATGGTGTCCACTTTTTTATGAAGTCTACTTTATATATATATATGCAAGCACTCATATAAAATCCTTACAAATGAATGAAGTTAATTTAGAATTAATTTTAAAACTACATTTTTATCAATCATATCTAAGTTCCTCTCAGAGTTTCATAAAAAATATTCCATACGTCAATTCTGTTTTGCAATATAATTTCTTTTGGCCATTGTTCGATTGGTTCAAATTGTGGTAGATTTAAGTCACAAAGATAAATGACAAATACTTTTTTTGGGCTACAAAAAAGGGAAAGAGAAATGCATGAATGGTTATAATTAGAAATCCCACATACTTATGTATATCTCATATTATCTGGATCATCACTCATGAATAACCCTTTGTAAGTGAATGAGTTAGGGTAAAAGCACTGATTTGTGGACGTTTTCTGTTGCATCCATTGCAAACATACATGTTAGCAAATATTTATAACCCTGAAAACATTTGTTTTATGATTTACACCTTCTTCAGCATAGGCAAAAAGTCCTCAGCCACCTCAAAAAATTTTGACTTAAATATTTAGATATATTGAATAACTACTTTGAATTGATAATAATAATTTTTAATATGTAGAAATTAATATCCTGCAGGAGAAATTATCAAAAAATTACTTTTCTTTTAAAAAATCCTGTTTTAGTAATTACACTTTGAAAAAAGGGGTTAGTTAAACATATTCAGTTGGAATATTGTCGAATTCTTGCTGTGTTACCCTCCATAGATCATCTACATTTGTGCACATATGTTTACCAACCCTTCCTTTTATGTATGACCATAAATTTTTGGGAGCAGGTGAAACCGTACCTGGGTTAAACCATACCCACTAGAGGGTTAAACCATACCCACTAGAGGGTTAAACCGTACCCAGGTGAAACCGTACCCAGCTTAAACTGTACCCATAAAGGGGTTAAACCGTACCCATTTTTTATTTAATATACTGTATATGTTTATTAAACTTGTGATAATGAAATCTATGTTATACTGATACAATGTATATAGGCAAATATATAAACATACATTTATCTAAAAACTTAAAAGAATTAAAAATGAAAAGAAATAGAGAATATGAAATGAAGGTAAAATCTATGGAGCATATATATGAGATGTTTGTAGCAATAATTCATCTGCTAATATTATTCCTAATTTGTATTCATCCCAAATGTCAAATATTTTTTTTTCTCTCTCCACATACCTTTTTCTCTGATATCTATATATTTGTTTATCAGACATCACCTTTTCATAGATAATCATCAAATCTCCCTCTTTTTTCAGTTCATCCACTAATATGTAGAACGAGCCTTTTGATTGCATTTGACTATTCATCCTGTTGTGCCAACCCTCCAGACTATTATTTGTTCTAATTGATAGACCAAACACTGACCAATTTTCAGGTTTCCACATAGAATTACATATCCATGTATTTTCAAAATACAACAGTAGGTCAGAAAATTTCTGTTGTTCCAAAAGTTCAGACTTGAGTCTGCCAAATGTTGAAATGATGATATCAGATGGCAGAAATGGTAATGCTATGATTTTCCTTAGATCTCTCCATTCTTCTCCTTTCTCCATATATTATTTGGAATATCCAAGAGACTGAGAATAACAAATTAATTATGAAATAAGATATTGATTTAAATATTAGATCTACCTGTATTTTCCTATAAATTGCTTGGGTGAAATGAAAAACACATCCATGTATTGTTGTATTTGGAAACACTTTTGTTATTGTCTTCCATAGTGCCATCTCAAAGTCTAAAGTGACTTTTTCAGGCTCTCACATGTTAATCATTTTCTTAATAGTCTACAGAAAATTATTTAACATTTAACAAACTGAAAATATAATTGGTTATTACACTTACTTTAAATGCTAATTTATAAGCTCTCTTGTGTTTTGATGTCATGAAAATGAAGGCAAGGGGCACATGTTTCATGTTCCCATTCTTTTTCACATAACATTGGATTGTCAGTAATTGGTAAAATGGTTCTTTTACAATTTTAAATGTTCCATCAACAAACCAATGATCTGATTTACTCAACAATTCAAACTGATAGTCTGTGCCAAGTATAAGAATTGTTTCATTGTTTTCACAGATATCTTTCTTTAGAAAGTTGTCTGGTATGAAATCCATATTTAATTCAAAATCATAATCTTTTGGTTCCATTGACCTCTTCTTTTGCCTGGTTGAATTCGTCATCCTTTTTAAATATTGCAGGTTTGGTAGAAAATCAGTATTTTCCTGGTTATTAAGAAGAACTATTTCAGCCAGCTTTCTTCCACTTGTAGCAAAATCTTTTTGGCATAAGTTTTTCAGTTCCCTTTTTATTTCAACATCAACTTTTCGATACTTTTTTCCTTCATGATTATGCTGTTGACTTCCTTTAACAAAGATACTGCCTTGTTGATGAATTCTTGCTGGATATCTTTTTTTATTAGTTCTTACACTACATACCCATATGCTACTTTTTGAATTTTTTGTTTTCAGAGTGAAATAAAACTCATTATTAATTAGTAAATCTTTACCAATCTGACTTCCCCCTTTTACTACATAAAATTCATCCATCCTTCCAGTCACATTACTCTCTTCTAGATCTTGATCTTCATTTCTACAAATAAGGGCAGGCTGTTCAGTGTCTTGATTTTGACTTCTTTCATTAATGTGACTTTCTTCTATATGCTGATGTTCATTTGCACTATTAATGACACTCTCATCCATATCTATGTGTTGATCTATCTGCATAATTTCCCTGTTAATAATATCATTATCATCATCTTTCAATCTTTTAACCTGCAGAAGAAACTGCTTCTTTTCACAGTCCAGACAAACTGATACCTTTGAATCTAGAAGACAAAAGTTAAGTAGTTACAAATTAAGATGTGCATTTAAATATCATACTCAGTAAACATTTTTCATGGATTTTTTCATTCCATAGCACACAAAGTTTCCATTTCTGTCTCCCATATATAATAAGTTTGCAATTTTTACATTTCATTTTTAATCTGGATCTGTTATACATAAAACATTAGTTTTGTGTAATAAAAATTTCATAAAGCAGTTAAGGGAAATCAATATTTAAAAATATTTAAACCTATTACTTAATGCCATATAATAATACACAAGATGATAGACAATTATTATTTCACTATTTACTTTAATAAACTTTTTTTCAAAGTTATGAAAAAGGGCTATTATCATCAATAATAATTCGTTTACCTTTGTTTTATTTTGGATAGATTCCCAAAATAATATTTAACTGAGAATTCTGTAAAATCAATATCAGAAATAAATCAAAATGGCTGACTTAAAATGAGTACCAATATTAAAAACTGGTATTCTAAGTAACAGAATATTATGGAATTAATTTAATAATTTACACACACATATATATATATATATATACAGTATATATAATATTATTCAAAATAATACATTTGTTAATATATGTTAATTATTTTAAAGTTGGTATGGTTTAACCCCTTTATGGGTATGGTTTAACCCTCTAGTGGGTATGGTTTAACCCAGGTACGGTTTCACCCCTATTCAAATTTTCAATAGGATTTAGGTCAGGACTTGCAAGTGCCTTATGTTCTTTTCATTTAGATACCTTAAGGTACTCCTAGATGTATGGCATGGAGCACCATCCTGCATGAATACATGGTCCCTATCATAATTCTCTAGAAAAGATTTATCAAGAATTTCTTGATATTTCTCCAAGTTTGAATTATTTTTAAATAAATGTATACCTCTGCTGCCATGACTTTTTATAAAACCCCATATATTTAGGGAACCATTTGCCTCTTTAAAAGTTTTTATTGCATATTTTGCCTTATATCTATTAGCTGGATGCCTTCTGACAAACTGTCAGTGTTTTGGATATAAATCTATTCTTGTCTCATCCGAAAACACAATTGATTTGATTTGATCTGTGCTCCAACAGAGGAGTCTAACCCTTTGAAACAAATATGTACATTCCACTGAATTTTCTTATGTAAAATTATTCTCTCCAAATTGTTTTCTCTTTAAATTCACAAGTTGAAGAAACATATTCAACATCTTGTGATTGTTTTGGAAGAATTATTGGTTTTTCATTAAACTCAATATGATAATAAAGTCCAAAGCCTTGGTAGGATATTGATGAACAAGATTTATCATAAAGTTGAAATACCATTTCATTACCTCAAATAACCTAGTGGAAGAAAGACATTTTTTCATTTTCTTTCAATTTCACATATGATACATCACAGGAAAAGTCTGTATACAAATCATATAACTAATTAAAGATTATAAAAATAGATGTACAGTATTGATCATCCATGCACCCATGTAGTTTTTTTGTAAAAGTTACATTTTTGTTGACTTTGTTGTTGGTATGTTGGCCAATTACCTATAAGAAAAAGGTGATAAATCTTTGAGAATAATTTTCTATTACAGACATAAAAAGATTTTATTTTTACATTTTGAAAATTTATCTTTTATGAACAAAATAGCATGTTTTTACATTCTTAATATTTGATATTATACCACAAATCATGCTTGCTCGCATATGATTTTTTAGGTAGGGCAATAAGCTTTTGATAATGTTTAGCTCAGGGCTGTTGGCATGAGCGCAAAACTGTAAATGTTTTTTTCCTTATTTTTGTATGACTCCTCTTAAAATATTTTTGCAATCTCAACTTGCGATACCTTTTCAAGGAATTTTTTATCACTAGCCTTCTTACAGCTATACCAATAGTCTGCATTTTTGATGCAAATGGCCCAATGCAGCACTAAATGTACTCCCTTTGGGTAGTTGGCCAATTTGGTGGCCTGTTGTAAAAAGTTAATAATTTCCTGCTTTAGTCTGTAATACTAATCATTTTTATGATTGGCAGTTGAACATAGATAAGCTATGTTCATCTAGCTTTCCATCAAATATATCTAACAATCATCACAGTCAACAAAAGTTTTAAAAAAATCCATAATGTAAACTTTTCTGAATAGTAGAAGATATGACATTGCTTTCTTTCATTTATTTTCAATGAACAATGCAGAAATTTATTTTTTATAAATATAACTTGCTGTTTTGTATTAATTAATTAAATTTGAAAAAAATACTCCTTTTTTATTTATAAAGGAAAATAATTTTCCAAATATAATTATCTGCTGTTTGAGAACCCCTTCTGATATTAGCCACTTAATGTGCATGTTATGTTCAAAATGATAGTCAGTCTGCCTTACAACTTTCTACTTTGAGTTTTTGTAAAGTGTTTGATGACAATTTGAGTCCTTGAAAAAATCATTTTAAATCCATTTTTGATATTTTCTCCATTCCATGATAAATCTAAATCGACAAATCCTGAACATTTCTTCAGATTCACCTAAGAGTGCAGCTTGATCTTTGACAAAGCCTTGAGTCCTTCACAAATTATTTTAAATCCAATATCCATATTTTGATTCCATGGCAAATCTAACATTTTCAAAAATTACTTTAAATCCATTATTTATCAGACTCTCTGATGAATGTATGTGTACAGTCTTGAAAGTCAAAACTTGAAAAGGAGAGAGAAAGATTGAAAGTTTTGGGAAAAGATGACGAAAAGGCAAATAAAAATTACTGTGTAACAAAAAAAAATTCTAGTTATGAAAGAGAAAGAGTTAATGTGTATAAAGGATAAATATCAATTGCAGTTCACTTAATTGAAACGGACAAACTCAAGAAGCACTAAAGACTATTCATTGTACTCTATCACTAGTAGATCAAGTAATGTAATCTCCTTCAAGAAATGTGATTTGAATATAGAAGATTGAGGAAGGATTGGAAATTTATTGAGAAACTACTCAAATATAAGCTGTGATTGATGAGTTTGTCTAAGGTTAAATATAAACTAGACCACCAACTATAAAGTGATGATTGGATATTGGAGACAAACCTACAAGTATAAATCCACACTGTTTCATTCCATCTATCTTACCTTAAACTGGAAAGATCAACTGGAAACAACCCTACCAGGACAAGCCTTCTGCTCCTTCAGCATTGGATACTAGTTTGGTGACTTGGAAATCTGCTATTACAAACTATCTACTCTGCTATTCAACTTTTCTATTGTGACGATCTTAAGTATTATATTTGAAATAAACCTTTTAAATTAAACATTTTGTTTAAAAGTCCGAGTAGAACCAGTACTGTTGTAATTTGCAAACACATAAATTGGCCATCAAGAACAGTATAAAATGTATATCATTAGTTTGATAGGTAATACAGGAATGGGATATGGTTTAGAGATATTGTTTCAAGGACTTGCACAATCATTAAATATTAGGATCACCCTGAAAGTTTTAACCATTTGTGTCTTACAGCTAAAAAAAAAACTTACATAATATGTATAGTCATAAATATTAACTAATGTCTTCGGTATGTCTATATAACTTCGAATTCCCCATTATTGTCAATGCATGTTTGCCACCTGGCGGGAAGCAAATCAATTCCTTGGGCGAAGTATAAGGGCGATTTGGACCTGAAAAATGCCCTTACTGCATTTTTTAATTCCTCATCATTCTCATATATTTCACCACAAAGATGGTCCTTTAACTTCCAGAACAAATAATAGTCTGATGGCGCCAGGTCTGGGCTGTAGGCTGGATGAGGCAAGACTACCCATCCAGTTGTTCTAAGATATTGAGTAGTTTGTAAGCTTGTATGAGATCTGGCATTATCTTGTAATAAAATCACCTCTTTACCTGGCCTAATTCAATTGATTCTTTGCTTTAATCTCTTTAAAATGCTGATGTAAATCTCTGAATTTATTCTGACTTGTGAATTTAAAAATTCTAGGTGAATAAGCCCTTCCCTGTCCCAAAACACACATGCCATCAATTTATCTGCAGACTTACCTGTCTTAACCTTTTTTGGTGGTGAAGACATTAAGACAGATAATTTGTGGAATGTTGGTAAATACTTAAAGCAACTTTCCATGACAAGAAAAAAAAGACATCTGAATGAAAGAGGTAAATATTTTCTTTTATTTCTTTTAAGCGAATTTTTCAGAAAATTCATCATTCTGTTTTTTATTGTTGCGCTTTAATTATTAATTAACTACATAGAGATTGACAAAAAAATGAATAGCTAAAACTTAAGTGGTAAATACCTATAATCACTTATAGAATAGTAAAATAATAGTCATTCATTCAACTTGCACAACATTGCTCAAAACTAGGTCAACACTGTTTATATACACGTCATATCCTAAACAAAACTACTTAAATCTAAAAACTTGGATAGCTCATGTGTCTCTTCCCTAAAATTGTTTACAAAACATGAATTTATATAAACTCAACATTAAGAAAAAGTTATGCCTTACTTACTACAAGAGGAATATAGAAGAAAAACTTAAAACTCAAGCAACCTATAAAGGATTGACAACAAAACTAGTATCACTTGGAAAATTAAATAATAAGGAGAAAAACATATTACAAAATCAGTGTCATGGAGAAAAAAGAGATCTTTAGAAAATTCATCAATTTTACAGAGAACACTGATACAATTGATACAGAATTATAGGAAACAGAATTTAAATGTGAAAATTTCTATGAAATATTTTACAAAGGATTTAAAAAGATTATAATACAAGGAGAACTTGAAATGGGAAAAAGTGTAAATGTTAAATCTTCTTACAAATGGGCAAATAACCTATGAAAAGTTGATTCTCAGAAATTATGCATTTACGTCACTTCGAACAAGTTAAAAAAGATACAAGCATCTATCAAGAGATCATTGACTAAAATTTTGAAAATATTCCTCCAAAGACTAAAAATATAGCAGAAACAATTTTTGTTGAAAAGAGAAATGATGTGAAAAGCTTATGATTAAAATAGAGACACATATCTACTAATTTTGAAGACCTTTTTAATATGGTGACTTCAATATACTGACATGTCATTGATCTACACTCTGTAAACAGTATTAGATATGATTACATGTGTTTTCAACAAATCATTATTTCTTATAATATTCATGAATTTTTATTTATAATTCTCTGTTTGTTAAATTTTTTTTCAAATATTTAAATTATTTCACATAATGAAATCATATTTATATCTTTTGAATTGATAAAAATATATATTGGAAAATAATCTTCCAATTGGATGGCGTGATTCATAATTGGACATTGAAATGTATAAATTTGAAATAAATTATTATTAATGATACTTTTTAATGGGCACATCTGAAAAAACTCAGATTTTCCACCATTTTGTTTAATAGGATGAAGAAAATTAATTGTTGCATTTCCAACAGTTTTCTTATTTTTTTTAATGATAATTTTTAAAAAAAAATTTTCATTTACAATTCCATTATTTAAAAAGCTTAGATTAATAACAGTTGTTGTTTTTTTAAATTTATTACAAGTGTTTAAAAATTTATCAATGACACTGTAGTTTTTTTGGCAATTTTCCAAATTTGATGTAGTTATCTTCTTTCCATCTAAAGTAAGAAAAATCAGAAAAAAGTTTAAAAATTATATTTCTCAAACCTAAATCCAAAATTTGAAAATGATTGACAACATCATTTCCATTATTTTTTAGCATGATTTGAGTGAAATTATTTAGTATATTATCGGCTTTTACAATAGCCAAAGTATTTCTTCCATAGACATTTCCAGAACCAAAATATATTTTGCCATTCAAAATTTCCAACCAAAATTCATTCCATTTTTCACATGCAATCAATGATTTTGGCAATTTGAACTTGTTTATAGACAAGCTTTCACTCCGAAATGCAATTACTAGATTTTCCACATTATTGCCCATATCAATCTGCATTGAGAATTGTATTGATGACTCATTTTTAAAACTGATGATAAGTGATGAACAATTATTCAAGTTTTGGTGTTTTTGACCTTTAACTTTAAATGTTATTGCTCTAAAATTATTTTGATATTTTCTTGGAATGTAATAGATGACATAATCTTCTGCTTGAATTGAATACATTTGGCTAAAATTTTCTAGAAAAAAAATAAATGAAAAACAAAAAAACTTATTGAATATTTTTTTTACTTTTAGCAAAAACTTGAATAGTAGCAAGTCCAAGATTATTTCCAATATGATAATCTTTTATAGTTAATGTAAATCCACTTTCAATAGTCGGATAATTAGCATAATTGAAATAATGTCGAAATCCATTATTAGGTAAAGTTATATTTTCAGTATATTGTGAAGACCATTGTATTTCCAGTATTTTTAAATAATTATCTTTTCTGTAGAATTTAAGAAAAAGAGAAACAGAGTTAAAAGAAATAACATGTAATATAGGCTGCAATTTTTTTGTAAAATTTTTATTACACATTTGCCAAACAAATTTTTTCTGGTTCTGTTGTTCTTGTGAATGTAACACTTATATATTGGCCAACACAGTTAATGATAGATGGACAATCAGCTTTCCAATATGTATTAAATGTCCAATCTAATGCATTTTTACATTCGTTCAGTGGAATTGATGATGAACTAGAACAAGTTGCTCCCATTTCCTGTTGAGCAATATTTTCATAATCTTCATATTCCAATGAGTCCTGATCTATTTTTTTGTACAATTTAGTTTATACATTTTTCAATAAAGAAAAATATAGAAAATAACAAACCATTGTTGTAAGCAAGAGCAGAAATATAACCAATTCCTATATTCGGTATTACACTCCTAGACTCTGCAAGACTAAGACGGATACTGGATGATTTTGAACCAAAATCTTCATCCAATAAAAGGCAAGTTTGTATATCATTTAATAAATATGTTTTATTTTGATTGTCCATTCGAATAGTAAGTTTATTTATTCTGTTGGTTGCCTTAATAATTCTCTGATATACGCAAATCTCTACAATATCATATTGTTTTTGGAAAGTAATATTAATCCATTGTAAATGACATGGGTCAGGATCACATTTAGCAACCCAATCATTTATATTCACCCAGAAAGGATCCATTATATTTTCGCGATGGAAATTAAGTAATACATTGCTTGCATGATCATTTGAAGATGTACAAGTTGCATTATTCATTTTGCCAGCAACGTTAATTAGCTTTCCATCTATTCAAAAGGAAATAGCAAAATTTCAACAATACAAATAAAATAAAATAAACACAGAAAACAAACTTGCAAACTTTTCTCCAGATGTAAATATTCTATTTGAAAAGAAAATTTCCAAAATGACAATAGAAAATATCATTGTTAGTTTAAACATCATGTTGACAAATTGTCTGCCAGAGAAGGGATAGTGCATGGAATATATAAACAAGTAAAGAAGAAAAATCATTGAGAATTAATCTTGTAAATTGATATATTGTTGCTCTTTTTTGATATTTTTTTTAATACTCAAAAGATTAATCAGAAAGCCAGTTGTTTTCCATTAGAACACAATGTATTTTATGAAAAGAAAAGAAAGAGTTCAATGATTCATTTCTCATTTTTACAAATGTAAAAATCTACTTGGCTAATAAATTTTGTATTTATCCTGTATCAATCATTTACCAATTTGCCAAAGTGCTGGTTCAAATAGATCCTCAAGTTTCTCCACAAAATACTAATCTTTAGCATGAATTCACTTATACCAATGTAAGCCCTGGTTCAAAAGTTATTGGGACTTTAGTTGTGTCATGGTATGGATGACAGTATAAAGCAGAGAGTAATTATTCAATTTCTTGTATCACAACAAGTTATTGCAATCAATATTCATAAGCAATTGAAAGCTGTTTTTGCTAGTACAACAATTAGTGAAGATTCAGTAAGAAAGTGGGTTAGATAATTTTATTAGAAATACAAGCCATTCAGTTGTTGAAGGTTTGATTGAAAGTCTTGGATTGAAAAAGATGGATTCCCTACCAACTTTGAATTAAGTAACAAAAAATATATTACTTTTCCCTTCAATAAACTTTCAATTGATTCTGTCTAGCCATTACAAATTTATTTTGGTGTAAGCAAACACAAGTCATGTCCACATGTTCCATTCATTGAAATATCATTACATTTTTGGTGCATGAGAAGATCTCTCCAAAGAAAATTTATATATGGTTAAAGAGCTATTTTGGGGATGAAATTATTGAGTGAATGTTCTATAAGAAGGTGGGTATCTGACTTAAAAAAGGAAAGAAAAATTTATCTGTCTGTAGTATTCTCTTTACAAATTCAACAAAGACAGAAAATGATAAATTTTTTATTTGTTCAGTTTTGGAATATACAGTACGGGTAACCTATTTTTGAACGCCCAGCTATTTTCTATAATAGTTAAAATATTTTTTCTATAACATTAATTTTACAATCGAATAATTAGACATGGCAATTATCTCTTTGTACACAACAGATTCAACTAGTTAAATTTTTAAATTTCACTGTTTAAATAACAAAAAAAATTTTATTCTGAAAATGTCACAAAAAGTGGCCGATATCCTATTTTTGAACTTTATGAATTCTGATAAAAATGTTGTTAGAAAAGGTAAGAAATATGTTTATTTTTACATTTTATTAACGTATAGATTATATTACTTCAAATAATCACTTTTTCTTTTTCTTTAATATCTTATATTATATCCTTTATTTTTCCGACATAATCTGGCTCTTTTATGGAAGCTTTTGTATAAATTTGCAATATACCAATTTGGTATGTTATTAAATTCCTCTTCTACTGCCCTCCACAAATCATCTTTTGTCTGCAAAACATGGGTTTGCAACCTATTTTTTAAGTAAGCCCACAAATTTTCAATAATGTTCAATTCTGGGCTTCTGGATGGCCAGTCTTGTAAAACTGTTATATTGTTTCTCTCAAGAAATGTCCTTGTAGATGCCGATTTATGACATTTGGCACCATCCTGCATAAGCACATTGTCTGGCTCAAACATTGGAAATAGCTTCTCCTCAAGTATTTCTTGGTATAAATTGCTGTCCATATACCCATTATATAACTTTATAGCTCTTGTCCCATCAGCTTTTATACACCCCCATATTGATATTGATGAATTTGCTGTTCGAACAGCTTTTTTGGTGTATTTTGGATCATACCGTTTATGACTCCCCCTATGGACCCAAATTCTCCTTTTTGGATACAATTCAATCCGACTTTCATCGGAAAGTATAATTTTGTTTACATCTTCTTGACTCTTATTTAACATAGACAAACAAAAAGATTTTCTATTTCTTGCATGGCAAGGTTTTAGCGCTGGCTTACTTGTTGCAACATAGCCTTTAAGGTCGTTTTTTTTTGCAAAATCTTTTTGCATGTCGATAGAGAAATTTTGGAACCTAATCCTGAATGTTCAAGCACATTCCTTGCCATTAGAAATGGATTTCTCTTTGAAATTTGGCAAATTTTTCTCTCTTCCCTTTCTGTTAAAATCTTTGGGGTACATAGTTTCGATAGATTGTTAATAGTTCCATGTTTCTCAAATTTTTTTGTTATGTAGTGGACAGATCCCTTTGAAATTTTTAATTGTTTTGCAATTTCGTTCATTGACATCTTCTCCTTCCTCTTTTCCAACACTAATTTTCTCATGTCCAAGCTTATTTTTGGCATTTTTAACTTTTTTAAAATTGTTATTCTACTTTCATTCTTGACATAAATTGTCATGTGGGAAAGCAAAAAATTTTGGTCATTTTCGTAAATTTTTAATTATTGTTCAAAAATAGGATATCGGGTACTTTTCACGATTTTTTCATAATAAAAATTTTTTGTTATTTAAACAGTAAAATACAAAGATTTAATTAATTGAATATGTTGATTACAAAGTCACAATTGCCATGTCTAATTGTTGGATTGTAAAATTAATGTTAAAGAAAAAATATTTTAACTAATATAGAAAAAAGCTGGGCGTTCAAAAATAGGTTACCCGTACTGTATTTGAAGAAAGATAATTGAGTTTAGATGAACTATTGGATAAACTTGTTTATTTAAATATGTTTTCAAATTTCCTATTTTTTGCTCTGCAAAATTTGAGTTGAAAAAACATTACTAAATTTAGGCCTACTATATCTTTGTAATAACTTTATATTATATTTTTGTGATGTAACTAATGGAAATGACAGTAAAAAATTTTTATTGAAGATATTTATAATGCGCATTTATTATTCAGAGTTTCCATGTTTGATATTTTTATTATATAGATAAAAAATAACTAAATGCTGATATTGTTTTTCAAAGCTCTATTTGAACAATAGATATACAGTATTATATAGTCAAAAGAATACTATTTTGGAAAAAATACAAATATATTCTGTTATGAATGATAGAGGACCACCACCTTCATATAGTGAAGCATGCAATTCTATGAATTGTGCTCCCCCTCCTACTGCTTATACTGTTCCTATGCCTGCTGCTAATCAGGATGCTGCTCCAGCTGAAGTTGTACATCTTCCTCATTCTAATCAACAGAATAAAGAGACATGCAAACTAAAAAAGATACATAGAAAAATATTAAGTGGTATTCTTGGAGGACTTATTATAGCTTCAATTGTAATTATATTCTTAGTCAAATATGTATTTACAAGTAAGATATCATTTCTCTTTTTTCTAATATAATAAACAATACAATATTTGTATATTCAAATCTTTTTTGTTCTAGGTAAATAGAAGTTTATTTGGAAAAGAAGATAACTAGAGAAAAACAAAAGCAAAAAATATTACAGCTAGAGATAGATTATACTCATTTATATAAATAATTTGATTTTTTTTTGTATTTGTACTTTGAAAAATCAAATAAAAATTGTATTTTTAGATTCTAAGAGAATATTTTGTATAAATTATTTACAAATAGTGATATACTAATATTTAAAAGCTTAAATAATGGCATATTTTTAGAGAGATATTTATTACATAGATAGACCCATTATACAGTTATCACATTAGAAAATGGCCAGTAAAAATCAACCATATCTCTCTCTATCAGTGCCAACCAGTACACAACAGTAAAAATTTAAATATTTGACAATGATAACTGGAGTTACAATGCAATTGGCGAAAAAACAAGATTGGAATTGATGTACTCAGTATTGGCAAAACTCTGGACTTTCATTAATACACTGGTGTTATTTAGAACTGAATCCATTCTTAATGTTAGTATTTTGTGCACATAAGAGGACCAAACGGTACAAAGATAAATGCAAGCTAAACCTACAACCTGACAAACCTAGTCCTATACCTGGACCAAAGGTCCATATATAACTTCAAGTTGTGTCAATCACCTTTTTGTCATAGAATTTACCTTCAAAATACACACTGGACAAAGCAAAGTTGATTAGAAAACCATTGCATTGTGTAGAGATTACTTTGCGTCCTATTGTATAAAATACAATCCTGGACAAAAATATCCATATAGGGAAAAAAGAAAATGTATATAGTTAAGAGAATTATGTGGCGCAAAGGTTATTAATTGACTTGAATATCCCTTGGTCTTTACTGAAATAGATTTATGAGAATAAATAAAAAGTTATCCAACATTCTGAGAAACAATATTTCTTTGTAAAAGTAATTTCAACAGATTTGGGGAAATTTTGAAACTGTACAGATGATTTTGCAGCAATTTACAATGGCTCTGACACGTCTACAGCATTTGTGAAAAATTGATGTGGTAATACTGGAAATTTGGATCAACTAGTATTTTCTTTTACTTTTATACTTATTTTAACAAATTTGGTTTGATTAGCAAAACAATAGAAAATTTTTTATACAAACATCTACAACGCCACCTGTTGGACTCTCTGAAAACTAAAACTACTGAAAAAGGATTAGAACATGCAATGACACATATTTCTAATTGATATTACACTTATATTACTTGATAATTTCGTTTCAATTTTATTTTGTAATCCTTTGTTTCTCTGACACCGTTCTGTTGCATTCATTCCCTTTTATACCCTGCTTGAGTGTTCATTGTGTCATGTAGTAAAAGTAGAAATTTTACACTCCAGTGGGAATAAACAGAAAACAGACCCAAGTAGGACATTTAAAGGCAGCAGTTTGGGTTGAGAAATACTTGGGAGGAAAAAAGCATTTAATGATTTGTTGTTATTTCTAATAACCAGATATATAACTTAATCAGTCAACTTCCCATTTGATTTTAGATAATTAAATCCTTCACCTTTCTCCCTTGTCTAGCATTTGATCAAATAGAAAGAGAAAGTAAAAATTAACAGTAGAAAATCCAACCAGTTGTGTTGTTAATAATGTTTAATTAATTTAAGTTTAATATCGAAGTAGATAGTTCATAATAGCAGGTTGCCAAATTAGCAAACAAATAGAATCCAACAATAGAGTGTAGAAGGCTAATCTCATCTGAGATTGTTTTCCAGGTGGTCTTCCCACAATAATTAGATTGAGAAAGATCAGTGAGTGTTTGAATACTTTAAGGTTTGCCTCTAATATCCAATCATCACTTTACAATTGACAAATTGTCACATTTATCTTTAGGAATTATTTGGGTTCAACAATCATGGTGCAATGTAAACCACATTAACATTACATTGGTCTTATTCTCCTTTGCGCAGCAAACAAAAAAAAACAACATTGCTATTGTTAAGCATTCATATTAAATAGTATTGAGTTTTGACCAGCATTCTTTCCGTTGATTTTGGTTTTTCGATGAGAACAAAACTTTTCTCCCAACTGTAGTCGTCAGTACTTGTTAGTAAAAATTACACCAGATTGTCACTGATTATTTGAAGACACGGTATTGTTTTCTTTCTTTCTTTTCAGCCGATTCCGAATTGTTACTCCTACATCTAATTCCTTTAGAATCTTTCGTCCTGTCATCGTTTCCGTGTTTCTTTTCAGTTTCTTTATACACCTTTTTTATCCTGCCTATATCTACCTATCATAATTGACATTGTCCATATTTTTTAATTGGTGACCTTATAAAAAAAATGACATTGATGAAAACTAGGTCAGAATTTAGTCAATCAGACATATAGGGTTAGGGACTTTTGGATATTTCCCAGAAGCGTAGAAACCTTATGAAACATTCCTGCTTTATTGTTATACGTTCTGAACTTTCTATAATAAAAAAAAAATATCAAACAAGTGTACTTGAAAGAGGGAATTTCTATTTTGATATTCTATAAGATGATTCATTTCCTCCAAATGTCATTTGAATAAATTAGAATATATTAGAAAGGGGGAAATTTTTCAGTAATGATTTAGATATACTGTATATATATATAAATTCTTTAACTTTAAAAATTAGTGCTAATTTTATCTCTTCATTCCAATCCAGTTCAAAATCTTTATTTTTTTCAACTATAAAATCTTAATTTTGGATTAATATGAATAATATCAATACTGATCAAATGGATTTATCACAAAAGTTTCCATCAAAAGGCAAATTGCAATGTGAACAGTCGAAAATTAATGAAGAAATTGTTTTCTCTGATCAAAGTGAGAATAGAGTCGAATGGATTTCTCCTCCACCATATACTGCTTCTGTTCCCAACGTTAATGACGCAGTTGTTTTCTATCAACCACAAAGAGCAGTTGTAGTTCAACAACCTTATGTTCCCGATAATTTGGTAAGAAAAAACAAATATTTCCAAATTTTTATTTTGTAATGATATCTTTTTAAAAAAATCTTTCTCTTCTCTTTGTTGTTACAGATTTGGAGTATAATTTCTCTATTTTTCTGTTTGCTTACTGGATTAGTGGCATTAAGTCTAAGCATGGCAAGCAGAAGAGCAAAAGAAGAAGGAAATTATCAGGAAGCAAAAGCAAGAGCTTCTTCTGCAAAATCCCTTGCCATTGTTTCAATTATTATTGGAATATTGATTGGTGCTCTTAGCGGAATTATAATATATGTAACAAGGACATCAAATAAAAATACTAGAGAAACTTATTAAAAAAACATGTTTTTACAGTTTTTTATTATAATTTTTTAAGGATTTTCAGACTCATTTTTGAGCTAAACATAATCTAGTTTTCTTACTAGACTGCCAAGATTATGTTTGTGTATGTAAATATTTGAATGTCATGTTTTTAAGTAATGTAGACAAAACATTCTCTTAGAATCCATTAGATCAAAAAGTTTTAATTGATTTTTAAAAATAAAAATACAAAAAAAAATCAAATTATTTATTTAAAAGAGTAAAATCTATAGGAAAAAAGAAAAATGATCTATTTTATGAAAATACATATTTGACTGAAAATCTCTAATGTTTTTGATAAAATGGAAAGAGAAAGTAAACATTGTCATTCACCTTAGTCTTCGTATTAGCTTTAACTTACTTTTTGGTATGAAAGAGAAAATTTTTTAACATTTTATTAATCCCTGAAAACAGAAATAGAAAAACATTACAATTCTCAATGATTTCGAAAATGGAAAAGCTCAGAAAACAGAACAAAACAGAACCTTATAATTACCACAGTAGTTCAAACATTAGAAGCTGATTGGGATTGTTTGCTAAGAAGTATGTTAAAGGACAATTTCAAATATAAAAATTTGAAAGAATGTAGACTTGTTTCTTATGGATAAAAGTTGGTGGTAAACTATTTTTTTTGGATTTCAAATTTTTATAGGCCTCTTTAAATATTTAGGAATGTGGTTATGTGGTTTTATCATAATCTTAACTCAACCCTGAACCATTGTTTCATAGGAATATATATATATTGCTTGTGTAAAATGGAATACACATCCATGAATTTGTGATTCTGGGTATATTTTGGATACAGCTCTCCACAGACCCATCTCAAAATCAATTGTTATCTTCTCAGGCTGTGACATGCCAGTCAGGTTTCTGACACTCTGAAGAATGAAACATTCATCTGAAAGTAGTTAAAGAATGAATTTCTCAAAATGATACCTTAAATGCTTTTTTATAACTCTTTCTTTTCTTTGATGTCATAAAAATAATCTTTTCCCACTGGAACTTGTGTCAGTTTTACAAATATCTTTCAAATCTTTTCTGATTCTGATGTCACTGGTTAGGTGGTTATTTTTACCATGAATATGTTCTAAACTTCCCTTGATGAATGTTTTTCCTTGCTGGCGAATTCTTGCAGGGCATCTTTGTTTTTTGGTCCTCTTACTGCACACCCAAATGATACTTTTTGAAGTTTTAGCTTTTACAGTGAATGAAAATCCATCATTTATCAGAATATCTTTTCCCATTTGACTTCCACCTTTAACTATTTGAAAGTTGTCATGGATAAGTTCCTGCAAGTGTTCAATGTTTCCATTGTTCAATATTCCATTGTCATTCACATTTGCATCCATCACACCTTCATTTGCATCTACAACCACATCTTCATTTAAATTTTCATCCATTTCATTTCCATTCATCTGACAGTTATCAAAATTGCCACCATCACAAAACTCTGGCTCATTTGAAACTTGGTGACTTTCTCCATCTTCATTTTGAAGATTAGTTGAATTTTGTAATTTTCCATCAACATCACCAGTTTCTACAATTTGATCTTCTGGTCTCTTCATCTGAAGAAGGAATCTGTTTTTTTCACAATCCAGACAAACTGACACCTTAGAATCTGATTGAAATAGCTGAATATTTATAAATGCCATATTGAATATAGAATCATACTTATGACACATTTTTGATGAATAATTTCATTGCAGAGCACACAAGACATTTTCTTCTGTCTTTCATATACAAAAAGCTTACAATTCTTACATTTGACTGTCATGTTTTATGAATAATTCTCTATGCCAGACTGAAAATATTAAATGTAATTAGTGAATAAATAAAAAATAATATTATTGAACACATCTAGAAAACAAGAATAATATTTTGATTTGAAATGAGTATTGGAAAGGTATACTTACAATTATTCAAAATGGCTGAAAAATATTTTTCAAATAAATTGGATTTTTTCACAAAATTAAAAAACATGTATTGAAAATATGAATAAAACATTAATCTAGATTACAATGCACATGAAATTACCTCTGTTACATCTAAAATGATAATCTTTGCCCAAATATAATTATCAAAAAAGGCTTGAGTTTCAAATTAAATTCTTTCCAAAGTGAAAGTTAACTTCAGTTTCTTCATTTTTAAAATGGCTGTCAGTTTATATTTCAACAGTGTTTCTATTTTTGTAGCTTCCATTATTATAATTCTAAATAATAACATTAAAAAAATGTAATATTTTTATGGGTACGGTTTCACCCAGGTACGGTTTCACCCGCTACCATTTCATAGCTCTTAGTTCTAAGTCACCTTTCTAAAAAATTAGCTGTTTTAATAATTATCCTAATCCATTCTCAATCCATAATCTTACCACACAAAGTTTGAAGTTTGGAGGATAAGTCAAAAATTGACTACCCAAAATTATAGCTGTTTTACTGTGGGACACATTCTTCCTGTCATTGAAGGGATATCACTCAACATGGGCAGGAATTATGTCTTCCAACAAGACAATGCAGGCTGCCACACAGCAAGAGCTACTAGGAGGGCCTTTAGAATGATTGGTATAGATCCAATTGATTGGCATCTGATGTATATGCTCCATAGATTTTACCTACATTTCATATTCTCTTTTTCTTTTCATTTTATTTTTATTTTTTTTAATTTTTCAGATAAATGTATGTTTATATATTTGACTATATACATTATATCAATATAACATAGATTTCATTTTCACAAGTTTAATAAACATATACTGTTTATGAAATTAACAATGGGTGCAGTTTATTGGAAAAGGTTAGGTACAGCCAAGGGCTGGGTTAAGGTTAGGGTAAAAGCACTTATTTTCGGACAAGTGGACAAATTAACTAGAAAATGTACCACAATTTCGTTCATCATCTGAATGAGTACAATGAACAATTCCATAACAAACTAATTCAATTGATATACAATAATTCTGTTTTTTACACAGATATTCTCAAGTTTGGCATTTCTTGACTGTACAATCATTTAAATTGGAGAATGGATAATGAACTGTACTCGAAATATGACCCATTGAATAATACCCTAGTTTACAAGGTATTGTTTTAAATAACACTCTTTTTTCAGCAATTGGACATCCCATTTCATTCAAATACTTGTATATATTAAAACAAGCTGCAAATTCTTCATCAGCTTCACTTTCACAATTTAATTGAAAATTGCAAACCAAATGATTAGGTATGCATTTATTATCGCAGATGAGTTGAAATGTAGCGAAAAAAGTGTGGGATTAAACCAGTACCTATCCTAAGGTATAGTAAGCCTGTCAGAGATCAGTCTGGTGGCAATCTAACCAGCCACTTTTCCCCTCTCACTTGATAAAGGAGGAATTCCTCCGAAATATTGTGAGTTTTAATCTGGTTATTGAGACTTCAGTGGTGCCACAGTATAAAGCAGAGAGTAATTATTCAATTTCTTGCATCGCAACAAGTTATTGCAATTGATATTTATAGGCAACTGAAAGCTTTTTTTGGGAACATGGGCATTCTATCATGAACCATTGACTAAAAGAGCTTCTTTAAAGTATCATACAAAGTTTTCTCCACCACCAAAAAAGGTTAAGACAGGTAAGTCTGCAGACAAAACTGATGGCACGTGTATTTTGGGACAGGGAAGGGTTTATTCAACTAGAATTTTTAAATTTGCAAGTCAGAATGAATTCAAAGATTTACATTTCTTAAGAGATTAACCTGCCGTCATTCAGAATAGTTATTCTTCAATGTGGAACGCAACCTTCCAAGGGTATCACTCAGGGAGAAAGTGAGAGTGCTACTCTAGGGCGTTAAAACCCTAACCCCAAGACCTAACCCTAACCCTTTTACGAATTGGTTTCTGTAAATTGATAATTCCAAATCTATACCTGTCATAAATTTTTGAAAGTATTAGTCATTTTAAAAATGAAAGTCATCAATATTTCAGCTTCAAATCCCTAGTTACACTTTATCATCTGCAAATAACTAATCATTTAAGAATAATAATCCGATTAAATTCTAGTGCAAGTAGACAAAAAGTTGAAATTATAACCAAGTTCTGAAATATTTACCAAGGTCTCATAAAAAATTCATCTTTTTCTGTCTTTGTTGAATTTGTAAAGAGAATACTAGAGAAAGACAAAAACAAGCCATATACAATACAGCTAGAAAATTCCTATTGTGCATCAAAAAAAAACCCAATAGCTGACTGTCTTTGTTAATATAAAATGGACATTATTTATCATGACTATAGTCACGTGATACACAATTGATCTATATTAATGAAAAAAAATAAACATATTATCATACTATAAATAACTGAATAGATATACATTTTGTTTTAAGAATATAAGAAGGGATTTATTTATTGTGGGTAATATGTGGCTGAGGTTGGAAAATTAGTGATTTACCACCAATTTATATAATTTTTACATTATATTTGTTATTTGATAATAGCATATTGACATATTGTCTTCAGTTCTTCCAAAGCCTTTAATATAAACAGCTTGACAATAATCTTTTCCACAATTACAAGAATATGTGCAAGATTGACTATCTTCTACATCAATCAATTCACAGCTATAGTACTGCCCAAGAAATCCTGGTTCAATTTGTAAATCTTTTGGGATGTAAGCTATTATTCCAGAGTTTGATAAACCTTGCTTGACATCAACACAATTTTGTAAATTTTCCCCTTTTATTAGTATTTTGAAATTTTTCATTTTGGAATCAACAGTTGGCCAAGGAATTCTTAAATTAAAAGTTTCATTAGCATATACATTGATGCAAGTTGGGGCATTTTTGTCATCCATTATCTTCTTCAACTTGTCATTTTGTGTACTTTTTATATCATCAAAGATTGGTCCATTAGTACAGGAATGAATGATAAGAGACTGACGATTACTTGCAGAATTGTAATCACAACTGTCTGACATAGAATTAATTATATTGCATTGCTGTTCTCTATAATCAGGGGTATAATTAATCATATCACAATTTGATTGGTGACTGCAAAGATTTTTACAATCTTTTATACTTTTGACTGTGTATTGTCCAATTGGTCCACATTTGACTTGAAAACAGGTTTGAGATTTCTGAGCAAGTCTGTGATAAGTCACTTTATCCATAAGATTTTCTTGATCAATTTCTCTGCAAAAATCTAATGATAAAATGCATACAGTTGACGAAAGATTGTACTGGAAACAACTGCAATTTAAAATTGATAAACATTCTCTTGAACATTCTTTCAATTCAACTGCACTGAGTACCAACACTTTTGAAGGTAAATCAGTCAGTCTAGTAACTTTTATAAACCCAGGTATAAAAGTATTGTCATAGTAACATTTGCCATTAACAAAGCAACAACCGTACGCTTCACAATTCTGCTGAGTAGTCATAGAAGATCCACATAAAGTTTCTGTAACATTTTCACATTGTCCTACATTGAGTACAGGATCTGTTTAAAAAAATATCATCATTTCAAGTTTTGTTACAAGTTGCAGGTAGCCTTACCACAAACTCCATTTTTTCGTCCAACATAATTATATCCATTCTTTGGAGAAAATCTCCTGGGTTTTGAATGGCGGTCATGTTTATTCAAATGACAAATTGAAGAATTTTGAAAGTATTCAATTGACCTGAAAAAGATTTTTTTCCATGATATCTAAATTTTTGATCAAATATTTCAAATGTTAAATTGCTGACTTGCAATTTGAATATTCAATACATTTCAATTTACATTCTTCCAGTGATAGAGTTCCTACATATATGTTATTGTTGTCAATTTTAAAATTGTAAAACGTTTCAGTGAAGCAAACTGTATTTGAAAGAGAAAATTTAGAGTGAAACTGATTGGTTAATTGGCTAAAAATTTACTATTTGATCTTGACAATACATTTTCCAATTCATTTTCCATCAGAAAGATGAATAGACAATGATATTGCAAACTAAACATTTGGTGTGAATGCAACAGCTCTGAAATTCTCTAGCCAACTGCATGATTTTTTCCCTATAATTTGATTAAATAGACTTGGATGTAGGCCTTCTAGAATATTGAATTGAATAGTAAGAATTCTTTTATTTCATCATCTTTCTAATTGAGATTTTGTAGAAAAAATTAAAAGTCTAATTAAAATATTCATATTTTATAAGACCATTTTATTGAAAATGGAAGCATATAGAGTTTTTATGTGCAGACAATTTGGTAAAATTAACAAGTCTTTTAAGAATTTGTCAAGCAATTACTACTTTGGAGATGACCATTAGACTTGTCCTATTAAAATTGTTGCATCTTATACAACTCAAAACAAAAATGCATAGAGTAACATTCTACTCTTTTGGGGTACTTACAAAGAAAATTTTGCAGAAGAAAAAATATTTTTGGTAATATTTATTGTACTTTGTTGTATTGTAATTGTAGAAATTTCTGCTTCTTCTGAACAGTATTCCCATTAAGGCATTCATTCCCTTCTATCATTTTTTGACAGATTGTCTACCTTTTAATTTTTTAATTTCCTTTTTAACAATTCTATGGTACATGTCATTTTTAAATGTAGAAAGAAAAATTCCTTTACACCACTTGACCAAGTCTGCAATAGAATTATCAACTTATTTAACAACTATGAAGATATTTTAGAGAAAGTTTATTCATATTGACAAATGGATCGTTTTTAATGCAAAACTATAAATAACTTTTACCATATATGGTAGTTAGTTATTAATTTTATATGATTTTTCAAATCTAATTGGAAATTATCTAATTTTTTAATTTATTAATTCAAATTTCAGCCAATGAAACAGTTAGAGGTTAAATGAAATCAATAGTTTTTTAAATAGTTGATATTAAACTATAGTTTTTTAACAGAGCATTTGTATTCTGAGTATGATAACTTTCAGTCAAATTTAACCAAAAATCTTTTATGGTTAGAATCAAAAAATGAAATAGCAGTAGAGATAGAGACTTGCAAGAAAGTTTGTGATATTTTATCAAGCTGTGTGTTAGTTTTTACAATTGAAAATATTTTTCTTTGATAATTTTTTTCACATTTTCAATTATATTCAGTGGATTTGATTTCAAGAAAGACAAATCGGGATGTTGGCTAAAATCCAATGCTATTAACAGTGTTCTAACATTTACACCTGAAAATTCGACAGCCTTCTATGGCAAAGATAGTGAGTTTCTACTAAATTTTAATTTTATATTTTTAAAATTTATATTTCTTTCATTTAAAGAATCTTGATTTTTTTTAATAGGATAGGCTACAGAATAATCCTTCATGATCCTACACATATTATCTGTTAAATGGTTTTTTTAGCAGTAGGTATTTAGTTAGGTGGTATTTTTTGAAAACACTTATATTTGATTTTAAACTTTTATATATCTAATTCATATCTATATATATGCTTGTACTGTTTAACATCAATATTATCTTTTGATGAATTATTGGTGTTAAATATGAAAATTTTCTCTTTCAGAGAAAGGTCAATATCCATTCAACAGGAGTTCATTGTCATTATGGATTTATAGATAGCATTTAAAAATTAATTTCTAAAGATTGCATGTACTTTGTTGTATTGTGATCATAGGAGTACATGAAATTGAGTACATGAAAGTACTGTTCTACTGAGAACCTCAGTTAGAAAACTAATCTAACAAATTAGGTCAGATAAATTTAGGCAGTCAACTACTTTTGTAAAATGCAACAATTAGTTTGTCAAATGTATTAAAACTACCGAGAGAAAATCAAAATTGCAATACAATATATACTTCTGATTATTTAGTATACTGCAATTTTGATAGTGACAGCTGCAAAGTGAAAAATAACTGCTGAACTGACAAACACTAAATATTTCTCAGGTAAAAAGCATTTACATTTTTGAACATTGTTTCTGTTGACCCTGTCTCAGTTTAATATTGTTTAATAATCAAACCCTTTCAAATAGCGTTACTTACTTGTGTCAAATGTTTTGCTAGTTGCTGGGTTAAATACGATAAATTTATTGCAGTAATCTCTCAAATCAATGTCACTCTTTGTAGATTTTCAACGAAAACAGCATTCATTAGCTTTATTATTTCCTAAATATAGAACATTGACCAATGTTGGAATATTGCAGTTAATGAACAATAAATGATACATTCATACAATATATTGACACCATAAAGAGACTAAGAAAGAGATTACATAGAATCAGACCTGAAAAACAAGTAACTTTACAGCATGATAATGCAAGACCATATACAAGTCTCCTAACAACAGACTTTATAAGAGACCCAGGGTGGTCATTATGCCCTCACAGACTATTATCTTTTTAGGAGATTGAAGGACCATATGAGAGGGGTCCATTATGATAATTTGGAAGAATTGAAAAAAACCATCAAAGATTTTCTAAGGAGAAAGCCATTCTCCTTTTATCAAAATGGTATCAACCAACTTGCAAGCAAATGGCAAGCTTGCATAGAGAAAGGAGGGGAATATTAGAAAATATAATTGTTAATTAGAGTAGACTATAGACTATAACATAAACAAAAATTAATAAAATTTCACAAAGATTTCTTACAAATTTTGATACTGTATATTTAGTGGGTGACAAAAATATCCCTTTTTTTCAATTTTGAGAAATATAATTATTTTTTCTTAAAATAGAATTTTAGGGTCACCCTGAAAGTTTTACCCATTTTTGTCTTACAGCTAAACAAAACTTACATAATATGTTTAGTCATAAATATTAACTAATGTCTTAGGTATGTCTATATAGCTTCGAATTCCCCATTATTGTCAATGCATGTTTGCCACCTAGCAGGAAGCATATCAATCCCTTTGGCAAAGTATAAGGGGCGGTTTGGATCTGAAAAATGCCTTTATTGCATTTTGTAATTTCTCATCATTCTCATACTGTATATATTATGCCCTGAAGATGGTCCTTAATTTCCAGAAAAGATAATGTCTGATGACGCCAGGTCTGGGCTGTAGGCTGGATGAAGCAAGACTACCCATTGTTGATCTAAGATATTGAGTAGTTTGTAAACTTGTATGAGATCTGGCATTATCTTGTAATAAAATCACCTCTTTACCAGGCCTGATTCTATTTATTCTTTGTTTTGATCTCTTTAAAATGCTGATGTAAATCTTTGAATTCATTCTGACTTGCAAATTTAAAAATTCTAGTTGAATAAACCCTTCCCTGTCCCAAAATACACGTGCCATCAGTTTTGTCTGCAGACTTACCTGTCTTAACCTTTTTTGGTGGTGGAGAAAACTTTGTATGATACTTTAAAGAAGCTCTTTTAGTCAATGGTTCATGATAGAATGCCCATGTTCCCAAAAAAAGCTTTCAGTTGCCTATAAATATCAATTGCAATAACTTGTTGCGATGCAAGAAATTGAATAATTACTCTCTGCTTTATACTGTGGCACCACTGAAGTCTCAATAACCAGATTAAAACTCACAATATTTCGGAGGAATTCCTCCTTTATCAAGTGAGAGGGGAAAAGTGGCTGGTTAGATTGCCACCAGACTGATCTCTGACAGGCTTACTATACCTTAGGATAGGTACTGGTTTAATCCCACACTTTTTTCGCTACATTTCAACTCATCTGCGATAATAAATGCATACCTAATCATTTGGTTTGCAATTTTCAATTAAATTGTGAAAGTGAAGCTGATGAAGAATTTGCAGCTTGTTTTAATATATACAAGTATTTGAATGAAATGGGATGTCCAATTGCTGAAAAAAGAGTGTTATTTAAAACAATACCTTGTAAACTAGGGTATTATTCAATGGGTCATATTTCGAGTACAGTTCATTATCCATTCTCCAATTTAAATGATTGTACAGTCAAGAAATGCCAAACTTGAGAATATCTGTGTAAAAAACAGAATTATTGTATATCAATTGAATTAGTTTGTTATGGAATTGTTCATTGTACTCATTCAGATGATGAACGAAATTGTGGTACATTTTCTAGTTAATTTGTCCACTTGTCCGAAAATAAGTGCTTTTACCCTAACCTTAACCCAGCCCTTGGCTGTACCTAACCTTTTCCAATAAACTGCACCCATTGTTAATTTCATAAACAGTATATGTTTATTAAACTTGTGAAAATGAAATCTATGTTATATTGATATAATGTATATAGTCAAATATATAAACATACATTTATCTGAAAAATTAAAAAAAATAAAAATAAAATGAAAAGAAAAAGAGAATATGAAATGTAGGTAAAATCTATGGAGCATATACATCAGATGCCAATCAATTGGATCTATACCAATCATTCTAAAGGCCCTCCTAGTAGCTCTTGCTGTGTGGCAGCCTGCATTGTCTTGTTGGAAGACATAATTCCTGCCCATGTTGAGTGATATCCCTTCAATGACAGGAAGAATGTGTCCCACAGTAAAACAGCTATAATTTTGGGTAGTCAATTTTTGACTTATCCTCCAAACTTCAAACTTTGTGTGGTAAGATTATGGATTGAGAATGGATTAGGATAATTATTAAAACAGCTAATTTTTTAGAAAGGTGACTTAGAACTAAGAGCTATGAAATGGTAGCGGGTGAAACCGTACCTGGGTGAAACCGTACCCATAAAAATATTACATTTTTTTAATGTTATTATTTAGAATTATAATAATGGAAGCTACAAAAATAGAAACACTGTTGAAATATAAACTGACAGCCATTTTAAAAATGAAGAAACTGAAGTTAACTTTCACTTTGGAAAGAATTTAATTTGAAACTCAAGCCTTTTTTGATAATTATATTTGGGCAAAGATTATCATTTTAGATGTAACAGAGGTAATTTCATGTGCATTGTAATCTAGATTAATGTTTTATTCATATTTTCAATACATGTTTTTTAATTTTGTGAAAAAATCCAATTTATTTGAAAAATATTTTTCAGCCATTTTGAATAATTGTAAGTATACCTTTCCAATACTCATTTCAAATCAAAATATTATTCTTGTTTTCTAGATGTGTTCAATAATATTATTTTTTATTTATTCACTAATTACATTTAATATTTTCAGTCTGGCATAGAGAATTATTCATAAAACATGACAGTCAAATGTAAGAATTGTAAGCTTTTTGTATATGAAAGACAGAAGAAAATGTCTTGTGTGCTCTGCAATGAAATTATTCATCAAAAATGTGTCATAAGTATGATTCTATATTCAATATGGCATTTATAAATATTCAGCTATTTCAATCAGATTCTAAGGTGTCAGTTTGTCTGGATTGTGAAAAAAACAGATTCCTTCTTCAGATGAAGAGACCAGAAGATCAAATTGTAGAAACTGGTGATGTTGATGGAAAATTACAAAATTCAACTAATCTTCAAAATGAAGATGGAGAAAGTCACCAAGTTTCAAATGAGCCAGAGTTTTGTGATGGTGGCAATTTTGATAACTGTCAGATGAATGGAAATGAAATGGATGAAAATTTAAATGAAGATGTGGTTGTAGATGCAAATGAAGGTGTGATGGATGCAAATGTGAATGACAATGGAATATTGAACAATGGAAACATTGAACACTTGCAGGAACTTATCCATGACAACTTTCAAATAGTTAAAGGTGGAAGTCAAATGGGAAAAGATATTCTGATAAATGATGGATTTTCATTCACTGTAAAAGCTAAAACTTCAAAAAGTATCATTTGGGTGTGCAGTAAGAGGACCAAAAAACAAAGATGCCCTGCAAGAATTCGCCAGCAAGGAAAAACATTCATCAAGGGAAGTTTAGAACATATTCATGGTAAAAATAACCACCTAACCAGTGACATCAGAATCAGAAAAGATTTGAAAGATATTTGTAAAACTGACACAAGTTCCAGTGGGAAAAGATTATTTTTATGACATCAAAGAAAAGAAAGAGTTATAAAAAAGCATTTAAGGTATCATTTTGAGAAATTCATTCTTTAACTACTTTCAGATGAATGTTTCATTCTTCAGAGTGTCAGAAACCTGACTGGCATGTCACAGCCTGAGAAGATAACAATTGATTTTGAGATGGGTCTGTGGAGAGCTGTATCCAAAATATACCCAGAATCACAAATTCATGGATGTGTATTCCATTTTACACAAGCAATATATATATATTCCTATGAAACAATGGTTCAGGGTTGAGTTAAGATTATGATAAAACCACATAACCACATTCCTAAATATTTAAAGAGGCCTATAAAAATTTGAAATCCAAAAAAAATAGTTTACCACCAACTTTTATCCATAAGAAACAAGTCTACATTCTTTCAAATTTTTATATTTGAAATTGTCCTTTAACATACTTCTTAGCAAACAATCCCAATCAGCTTCTAATGTTTGAACTACTGTGGTAATTATAAGGTTCTGTTTTGTTCTGTTTTCTGAGCTTTTCCATTTTCGAAATCATTGAGAATTGTAATGTTTTTCTATTTCTGTTTTCAGGGATTAATAAAATGTTAAAAAATTTTCTCTTTCATACCAAAAAGTAAGTTAAAGCTAATACGAAGACTAAGGTGAATGACAATGTTTACTTTCTCTTTCCATTTTATCAAAAACATTAGAGATTTTCAGTCAAATATGTATTTTCATAAAATAGATCATTTTTCTTTTTTCCTATAGATTTTACTCTTTTAAATAAATAATTTGATTTTTTTTTGTATTTTTATTTTTAAAAATCAATTAAAACTTTTTGATCTAATGGATTCTAAGAGAATGTTTTGTCTACATTACTTAAAAACATGACATTCAAATATTTACATACACAAACATAATCTTGGCAGTCTAGTAAGAAAACTAGATTATGTTTAGCTCAAAAATGAGTCTGAAAATCCTTAAAAAATTATAATAAAAAACTGTAAAAACATGTTTTTTTAATAAGTTTCTCTAGTATTTTTATTTGATGTCCTTGTTACATATATTATAATTCCGCTAAGAGCACCAATCAATATTCCAATAATAATTGAAACAATGGCAAGGGATTTTGCAGAAGAAGCTCTTGCTTTTGCTTCCTGATAATTTCCTTCTTCTTTTGCTCTTCTGCTTGCCATGCTTAGACTTAATGCCACTAATCCAGTAAGCAAACAGAAAAATAGAGAAATTATACTCCAAATCTGTAACAACAAAGAGAAGAGAAAGATTTTTTTAAAAAGATATCATTACAAAATAAAAATTTGGAAATATTTGTTTTTTCTTACCAAATTATCGGGAACATAAGGTTGTTGAACTACAACTGCTCTTTGTGGTTGATAGAAAACAACTGCGTCATTAACGTTGGGAACAGAAGCAGTATATGGTGGAGGAGAAATCCATTCGACTCTATTCTCACTTTGATCAGAGAAAACAATTTCTTCATTAATTTTCGACTGTTCACATTGCAATTTGCCTTTTGATGGAAACTTTTGTGATAAATCCATTTGATCAGTATTGATATTATTCATATTAATCCAAAATTAAGATTTTATAGTTGAAAAAAATAAAGATTTTGAACTGGATTGGAATGAAGAGATAAAATTAGCACTAATTTTTAAAGTTAAAGAATTTATATATATATACAGTATATCTAAATCATTACTGAAAAATTTCCCCCTTTCTAATATATTCTAATTTATTCAAATGACATTTGGAGGAAATGAATCATCTTATAGAATATCAAAATAGAAATTCCCTCTTTCAAGTACACTTGTTTGATATTTTTTTTTTATTATAGAAAGTTCAGAACGTATAACAATAAAGCAGGAATGTTTCATAAGGTTTCTACGCTTCTGGGAAATATCCAAAAGTCCCTAACCCTATATGTCTGATTGACTAAATTCTGACCTAGTTTTCATCAATGTCATTTTTTTTATAAGGTCACCAATTAAAAAATATGGACAATGTCAATTATGATAGGTAGATATAGGCAGGATAAAAAAGGTGTATAAAGAAACTGAAAAGAAACACGGAAACGATGACAGGACGAAAGATTCTAAAGGAATTAGATGTAGGAGTAACAATTCGGAATCGGCTGAAAAGAAAGAAAGAAAACAATACCGTGTCTTCAAATAATCAGTGACAATCTGGTGTAATTTTTACTAACAAGTACTGACGACTACAGTTGGGAGAAAAGTTTTGTTCTCATCGAAAAACCAAAATCAACGGAAAGAATGCTGGTCAAAACTCAATACTATTTAATATGAATGCTTAACAATAGCAATGTTGTTTTTTTTTGTTTGCTGCGCAAAGGAGAATAAGACCAATGTAATGTTAATGTGGTTTACATTGCACCATGATTGTTGAACCCAAATAATTCCTAAAGATAAATGTGACAATTTGTCAATTGTAAAGTGATGATTGGATATTAGAGGCAAACCTTAAAGTATTCAAACACTCACTGATCTTTCTCAATCTAATTATTGTGGGAAGACCACCTGGAAAACAATCTCAGATGAGATTAGCCTTCTACACTCTATTGTTGGATTCTATTTGTTTGCTAATTTGGCAACCTGCTATTATGAACTATCTACTTCGATATTAAACTTAAATTAATTAAACATTATTAACAACACAACTGGTTGGATTTTCTACTGTTAATTTTTACTTTCTCTTTCTATTTGATCAAATGCTAGACAAGGGAGAAAGGTGAAGGATTTAATTATCTAAAATCAAATGGGAAGTTGACTGATTAAGTTATATATCTGGTTATTAGAAATAACAACAAATCATTAAATGCTTTTTTCCTCCCAAGTATTTCTCAACCCAAACTGCTGCCTTTAAATGTCCTACTTGGGTCTGTTTTCTGTTTATTCCCACTGGAGTGTAAAATTTCTACTTTTACTACATGACACAATGAACACTCAAGCAGGGTATAAAAGGGAATGAATGCAACAGAACGGTGTCAGAGAAACAAAGGATTACAAAATAAAATTGAAACGAAATTATCAAGTAATATAAGTGTAATATCAATTAGAAATATGTGTCATTGCATGTTCTAATCCTTTTTCAGTAGTTTTAGTTTTCAGAGAGTCCAACAGGTGGCGTTGTAGATGTTTGTATAAAAAATTTTCTATTGTTTTGCTAATCAAACCAAATTTGTTAAAATAAGTATAAAAGTAAAAGAAAATACTAGTTGATCCAAATTTCCAGTATTACCACATCAATTTTTCACAAATGCTGTAGACGTGTCAGAGCCATTGTAAATTGCTGCAAAATCATCTGTACAGTTTCAAAATTTCCCCAAATCTGTTGAAATTACTTTTACAAAGAAATATTGTTTCTCAGAATGTTGGATAACTTTTTATTTATTCTCATAAATCTATTTCAGTAAAGACCAAGGGATATTCAAGTCAATTAATAACCTTTGCGCCACATAATTCTCTTAACTATATACATTTTCTTTTTTCCCTATATGGATATTTTTGTCCAGGATTGTATTTTATACAATAGGACGCAAAGTAATCTCTACACAATGCAATGGTTTTCTAATCAACTTTGCTTTGTCCAGTGTGTATTTTGAAGGTAAATTCTATGACAAAAAGGTGATTGACACAACTTGAAGTTATATATGGACCTTTGGTCCAGGTATAGGACTAGGTTTGTCAGGTTGTAGGTTTAGCTTGCATTTATCTTTGTACCGTTTGGTCCTCTTATGTGCACAAAATACTAACATTAAGAATGGATTCAGTTCTAAATAACACCAGTGTATTAATGAAAGTCCAGAGTTTTGCCAATACTGAGTACATCAATTCCAATCTTGTTTTTTCGCCAATTGCATTGTAACTCCAGTTATCATTGTCAAATATTTAAATTTTTACTGTTGTGTACTGGTTGGCACTGATAGAGAGAGATATGGTTGATTTTTACTGGCCATTTTCTAATGTGATAACTGTATAATGGGTCTATCTATGTAATAAATATCTCTCTAAAAATATGCCATTATTTAAGCTTTTAAATATTAGTATATCACTATTTGTAAATAATTTATACAAAATATTCTCTTAGAATCTAAAAATACAATTTTTATTTGATTTTTCAAAGTACAAATACAAAAAAAAATCAAATTATTTATATAAATGAGTATAATCTATCTCTAGCTGTAATATTTTTTGCTTTTGTTTTTCTCTAGTTATCTTCTTTTCCAAATAAACTTCTATTTACCTAGAACAAAAAAGATTTGAATATACAAATATTGTATTGTTTATTATATTAGAAAAAAGAGAAATGATATCTTACTTGTAAATACATATTTGACTAAGAATATAATTACAATTGAAGCTATAATAAGTCCTCCAAGAATACCACTTAATATTTTTCTATGTATCTTTTTTAGTTTGCATGTCTCTTTATTCTGTTGATTAGAATGAGGAAGATGTACAACTTCAGCTGGAGCAGCATCCTGATTAGCAGCAGGCATAGGAACAGTATAAGCAGTAGGAGGAGGAGCACAATTCATAGAATTGCATGCTTCACTATATGAAGGTGGTGGTCCTCTATCATTCATAACAGAATATATTTGTATTTTTTCCAAAATAGTATTCTTTTGACTATATAATACTGTATATCTATTGTTCAAATAGAGCTTTGAAAAACAATATCAGCATTTAGTTATTTTTTATCTATATAATAAAAATATCAAACATGGAAACTCTGAATAATAAATGCGCATTATAAATATCTTCAATAAAAATTTTTTACTGTCATTTCCATTAGTTACATCACAAAAATATAATATAAAGTTATTACAAAGATATAGTAGGCCTAAATTTAGTAATGTTTTTCAACTCAAATTTAGATAAAAACATATAAAGAGGACGAATATGTTATTCTACTTTCACAATTGGTTTTGCTAGAAAATGGTATAAATATAAAGTAAATGACACGTATATTGGATCACCTCAAATTTTGATAGGCAAAATAGTTTAAGTTCGAATTTTATATAAATTTCTTTCAAAAAGCATTTAGGTAAGTTTTTACATATTTTTTTTATGAAAATTACTATTGTTTTATGATATTTTTCTTATTTGGCCAAATGACATGACTATTGGATTACAATCTTTTTAGTTAATTTTTTGTCTATTTTTGAATGTGCTGACCCTCTCTTTCAATACATTTGCTTATCCTATGACCCATTCCATCATACAAATTTGGAAGGAACTCCAGATTCTTCTTTATAAGCTCATAGCAGCACTTCTTAATTTTTTCCCACAATTCACCCTCTGACTTGCATTGTGGCCCATTGTAGACCATTGTTTTTGTTAGGTGCCACATATTCTCGATTGGGCTCAGGTCAGGGCTCTTTGCGGGGCAATCAATGGTCTTGATTTCATTCTTCTTAAAGGCCCTTTCTGTTGCTCTTGCTGTATGACAGCCAACATTATCATGCTGGAAGATGTACTTCCTGCCCATTTTTGATCCAATCTCTTCTATAACAGAAACAACATCTTCCACAATGAAGGAGCTATAAATTTCTGCATTTAATCATTTCTTTATCCTCCATACTTCGAATATGCCATCAGAGGTTATTAACCCCACACAAATACTCCTCCTCTCTCCATATTTTTCATCACCCTAAAGTCCTTTTCAGCATTGTTAGTCCATGTTCTAAAGTCATCAGGTCCACTTAGCAAGAATCTGGCCTCATCAGTAAAAATTACTCTAGACCAGTCCAGATTTTTGCTAATCATTTTGAGACAATATTCTTTTCTCCATTTACAGTCTTTAGAGGTAAGATCTGTTCTTTGCCTGATTCTTTTATATTTGAAATTTTGCCTTTTAGCTCCCTCTGAATGATTCTAAGGCTGACATCTACTTCTAATTCTTTCAAAACCATGGCTGCTGTCACCCTTTCCTTATCATCTTTCAGCTTTTCTTGATGATCCTTTTCATCTTGGCTATCTCTCTGTCCAAAGCTTCTTTAAACTTTTAACCCTATTGTCTTGCTCTGGCTCTTTATAGTTTATGATGTTTCTTATTGATGTTGGTGCCATTCCTAAAACTGTTGCTGTTGCTGTTAATTTCCCTATTTCTCTATATTTTCTGATTACAAGATCCCTACTATCTTTGCTCCACACCATTATTAAAGAAAATACAAAAAAAAATTATACACTGTAATTGACAAAGTCTATAACTAAGAAACTTAACTAAAAAAAGCAAATAAGTTGGAGAAAAATTTGTTTGAGATGTCTATTTAAATGCCAAACGGGATGTCAAGTAAATTATACCATAAATTACAAATTGGCCTATCAAAATTCGAGGTGTTCCTATATACGTGTCATTCACTTTATAAATATGCAACTCAAGATAAATTTATTAAAGAGGATTTTACACCATCACTCATAATTCGTTTCCCATTTGTTTGTATTGAGAAATAAATTAATGTTTTCTGTTGATGAGAACCATTTAAATATTTCTCCTGGAAATTTAGCTTGCTCATTATTAAAGTCACAAGATTTAAGCCTTATCTGCTTTAAAGTGTTTGAAGAAGACTTGAATTCATCACATATCATGTTAAATCCATTTTCTTTACTTTTGTTGTTGGACAGATCAATCCTTTCTAATGAGGAGAAATGTTTAAATGTTATGTGGATACAACAAAAAATGTCATATATTGGAAAAAGATTTTTGCAAAATGCATCGCCTTTTTCTTTTATAAATATATAAGAATATCTCATCATCACCTAAAAAATACTGAAAATGGCTAAGGCAGTAGAAAAACTGATGTGTTCAGATGCGAGCATAGGTGGTCATTGTGCCCTCGCCCACCATAGAGTACTGATTTGTCCCCCTCTGACTATTATTTCTTTGGGAGATTGAAAGGCAATATCAGAGGTGAACACTATGAAAAACTTTTATTAGAATGGCATCAATCTAATACTAAGCAAATGGCAGGCTTGCATAGAGGAAGGAGGGGTCTATTAGAAAAAAACAGATGATGTAGTTGTTTATGTGGCCCAGGGAAATCGAGGCTACTTTTTGGCGTCTTCTTCTTGTCTCTCTTCCTCTTCCAGGGTGTCAATTCCCAGAGTAGAATTGACAGCAGCAATAAGTCCAACGAAATTCATTAAATTGTAAAATCATCTTGCCAGATGTCTATCAAAGTTTTAGCAGGCAAGCAAATTTATCCTCAAAAAGGCCTTTAAAGAGAACAGCATCGAGCCCATTGATTGGCCAGCAAGGAGCTCCGACCTAAGCCCAATTGAGAATATATAGCACCTAACAATAACAATGGTCTACAATGGCCCACAGTTCAAGTCAGAGGATGAACTGTGGGATAAAATTAAGAAGTGTTGCTCTGAGGTTATCAAGAAGAATCCACATTTGCTGCCAAGTTTGTATGATGGAAAGGGCCATAGAATAAGCAACTGCATGGGTGAGAAAAAATACAAAAAAAAGAATTAATATAAAAGACTCTGTTTTCCATTAATCATGGTGAGTGGTCAAATAAGAAAAGACATCATAAAACATAGAAATAATGACATAATTCTATTTAGACTTTAGATATAATAGAACTTTAGAAAGACTTTTATTTCGTCGATTTAGCTTTCAGCACTTTAAAAAGAATTCTATTTCATAAGAAATAGACTCTTGTACCGATGGTGGCTACTATTCATAAATATATTATTCATTTTCATTTTTCTTCATTTCTTTTGGAGTGCAACAGATTCAAATTTAAGGTTCAAAAAGGCCAATGTAAGACTGTGTTGCAATAAAATATGTACTTAAAAGTATTTTGCATGACTGAATCACACTTTCACCATTCATTTGTTTTAAGGTAAACAGTTTCTCTTGATACTCTATAGGATCAAGATCAAATTCGTCATGAAGCGCTTTCCATATTTATTCTACAGTAGGCTCTTCATCAAGAGCTAACACCAAGTCTCCTGCAGGACTCGTTAAATAATCTAAAAGATTTGCTTTCACAGCATCTTCACAAACCTCACCATAAGCATGACATGCCTTATTAAAGTCTTCCTTGAATTTTGAACACTTTTTGCTTCTATCATACAACTTGAGGATAGTTCTTTGAGGGTGGTCCCAAGCAGCCCTTAATGTTTGAATTACTGTTATGATATCAACATTCGGGTTATGTGCTGGGTGAGGTGATCCATTTCCAAAATCTGGTGGAACTGTGATTCTATTTCTATCCATTTCACTCACCAATCTATCATAATCTTCAATTAATCTTTGTACTTTGTTGTATTGTAATTGTAGGAATTTCTGCTTCTTCAGAACAGTATTTGTCCCTTTCAATCATTTATCAAATTACCAAAGTACTCACACAAATAGAACCTTTCCAGTTCATCAACATTGAATAAGATGTAATAACTTTGACATCCATCCTTTCCCATTTTCTTTGTCCCGTTGTTAATTCCCAAGTAGCCACCATCTGTTATGGTAAAGGAATCTATTTCCTACGAAATAAAAGTCTTTCTAAAGTTCCACCATTATAATGTCATTCAACGTGTCACGTAATTGATATCATGTTGTATATGAACAGTCAGACTCATGTGAAATCGTGACGAATGGGTGGCAATTAGTAATTAGATTTTCCCCTAAATCATCATCTTGAATATTTCTCTATATAAGTCAGTGTAAGTCAGTGTAAAGTGAAAATATTACGTTTTTTTTAACACATGTCAAAGAAGTAAGTTCTGTCTTTTTGAGTTTTTTGTCTTTTTGAATTTTGAAGTCAACTTCTTCATTTCAGAAATACAAATGATTCAGCTGTTTCATCAAATGAACAAGCAACCGCTTTTTATGAAGTTGTGAGTATTTTGGAATGCAAAATTTGCTGTAGTAATTTAGCTAATACTTTACTTTTACCTTGTTGTCATGTGATAACTTGTAAACAATGTATATTGAATCTTTCAAAACCTGAGTGCCCCTCTTGCAGAGGTGTGATTAGAGGATATGTGATTCTCAAAACAGATTTGGATAACTAA
>CAJFCJ010000094.1:0-32390 GCA_904063045.1 Dimorphilus gyrociliatus
AGCCAATTATTGCAAAAAGTTAATAGACTTGTATATCTTTCATCTCCTTTGTTTATTCCACATTTGGATAAGATTAAATTGAAAATCTCTTCATAAATTGAGAATTCATTGAAGAATAATTCATCTTGTTTTTGTAAATTCCAAATATGTGCAGTTAAATATGCATAAAAAGGATTTGTACATAATTTAAGAATAGTGTCATTGTGATTGGACAAATATTTCCATACTTTTAATGATTTTTTATTGGTATTAGGTTTAATTTTAAGAAATTGTGGTAAATGATAATAATCATTCCATATACCATTTCCAAATTCATTACAACAGATAGACTCATCATTAAAGATTATATTAAAAAATATTTGAATTTGATTTTTGTTAAAACCTTTCAAATGGAATTTATGATGATAATGATAATTTGGTATTGAGTCTCTTCTATCATTCCATGATGGTCTTGACCAAACAATTAATGGACAATATAGTTTTTTGGCTTTTTTAATGAGGCTATCAAGTTTACTAGTTGAATAATCAACACCATCAATTAAAATTAGAATTTTACAATCCGATTCATCTTTATACAAGATTTTCTCTAAGATTTTTAGAGTAATTATTGAATTTTTGCAAAAATTCTGCTCTAATAATATTTCTTCAAGAGTAATATCATCATCATCATCAGTATCAATTTTATTTACATTCATATAGAAAATAAATGTGTAATCTTTTAAAATACTGTGCATCCCTTTTTCCCAAAGGTAAAGAATTTTTAGTGCATGAAATGTTTTCCCTGACCCAGCAGCACCGGAAATTAATACTCTCTTATCCTGCCTACCTTCAATTACATTCAAAAATTGTTCATTGCTAAAATATTTGCCATTTGTAGAAATCAATTGACTGGGTATCAAGATGTCGCCAAATTGAATTGTTGGGAAACAATGATTTGTAAATGGCGAATTTGAAGCTCTTTTCAATTGTTTTCTAACATATTTTCTTCTATCTTGTTGTATTGTTTTAATATCCATTAAATCTCCAAATTTTCTTCATAGATAAAGAGGAAATCCCCAAAAGCTAAGTTCTATGAAAGCCTCTTCACCAACCTCTTTTTTTCACAAGATTTAGTTAAAAATATTATTCTCATTTACCTCGCAATTTCGTTCAAAGCAATCCAACAAAATGAATACAAATTTCACAACAAGAAATTCATTATTTTGCAGAAAATCCTAGTATGAGTCAAGGTAAATAGTTACCTCACCATTTTATGCATATAACCTATTCGAATGTTATTCCAATTTTTATGCTGTCCATATGAGACAGATATTATCTAAACATAGATATTATGGTCATGTTTTTATTGTTTTCTTCTTGAATAAGAAAATCTGTTTCAAAATCTACATTAGCAGTTGCCTCATCAATCAATATCAAATATGACTGTTTTAATAATTCTCTTGCCAAACAAATTAATTGCTTCTCACCAATACTGAGATTTTTTCCTCCTCCAATCACAGGTGATTGTAATTTATCCTTCAATTCTCTTATCTTTTTTGATAATTGAACTTTTTGGAGACTCATCCAAATATCTTCATCTTAATTAAAAATATTTATAAAATCAAAGAAAACGCTTACAATGCCATCTACTGTAATCAGATATAATCCAATCAAAGTAGGCTTTATAGGTTCTCCAATTGGATAGTCATCTATATTTTGCTCATCTTCATGATATAAAATTATTTGATTACTCTGTGTATTTTTATCATCTGCAATTGATATTCGGATCTTTTCAAATTATTATTTCCTACCTGTTGAAGTGAACATACTTGTAAAACTTTGGTGTATTTTATAAAATTGAATGTATCTCCAAATACAATATTATCCATAATTGATGCATAATTTATTAGCCAAGGATCTTGTGATAAATACGATTTTTTTAGTGGAATGTCAATAAATCCATTCATTGGACTTAGCTCTCCAAGTATTGTTAGAAGTAGTGTAGTTTTTCCAGAGCCAGTTTTTCCATAGATTCCAATTAGAGATGGAGATTGAAAACAAACATTACATTCTGAATTAGAATTGTCTTTTTCTTTCCAACTAAAATTAACATCTTTTGAAAGGAAAATTTTTGGATTGTTGCTGTCTTTCTCATTGGAAGATGACAACTTTATATATCTATTTGTTGCTTTGTTATTTACAAGTATATCATATGCCTGATATGACTGAAATATTGCAATACAATTAATTTTATAAAGCAGGTAAATCCTGAAGGAAAACCATGAAGAATTCCAATAAGAATTGATGTTGTAAATATTGCTGTGATTGATCCCAGTGATAAGGCAAAATACTGAAAAGTATACGGTATTTTTTCTAGGTCAGTGGAGAAAACTGCCAAAATTTTTCCAGCTGTTGTTTTGTGTAAACATTCATAATCAATTTTTAAAATCTTTTCAAAAATACAACATCCAGAGCAGATTTTAGACAAAGGCCACATTTTATTAATTAAATAACATAATGGTCTGGATAAATCAATTAATCAATTTGAAAAGTGAAACTGAAAGTTGAAAAAAATTATAGATATTTTCAAAATGGCGGATGAAGGGTATTTTATCAGTAAGGAGGACGTAATTTGTCCAATTTGCTTGGAAAGCTGGATGGAAAATGATCCAAGATTACTTGCCTGTTTACACACGAAGATCATAGGGGCCGACAGAAAACGTCCCCAAATGAGATTTTTGAAAGCAACATTTCGGATTGAAAAATGGTTAGGAGGGATAAAGTAGATTTTGATTTATAGTTAGGGGGGTTCCATCTAAGGGTTAGGAGCAATCAAAAAGGTTAAGGAGAGACAAGGGCTAGGTTAGGGTTAGGGTTAAATCATGAATTTGGGGACGTTTTCTGTCGTATCCAGATCATAAGAAAGAGTCAGCGATGTATTGCGAAACGCATAGTATTCAAAATTTATGCGTCATTTGTTGGACAGAGAATCATAGCGATTGTAAAGTATATCCAATGGCCAGATTAGATAAAAAGAAAGAAATCATCGAACAACTGCAAATGGATGATGAGAAAAATGAGGAAGAAATTCTGTGTAAATTGGCTCAATATAAATTAAATATATTTGATGAAGTTGAAAATCAATTTCAAACTATTAGAATAAAGTTTCAAGATGCAATTGAAGAGAGAAAGAAATTATGGAGTATTGTCTATAATCATAGTAAACTATTGGAAAAAATTCCAGATGATATCAGCCTTCTCAAAATCGAGGACTTCTTTCTTCATCGAAAACTTTGGAAAGTATCGATTTCCAAAAATGTAATTTAGATAAAGATGATTGTAGATCTATTACGAACCTGCTGAATAATTGCTCTAAAATAGAAAGAGTAGCATTAGACTCCAATGAAAAAACATGGGAAATGATCTGATAGATATTTGTCGAGGATATACACATTCAACAAATACATTGAAATCTATTCATTTCCAAAAGTGTAATTTGAAATTAGTAGAATAGAATATATTTCATATGAGAGAAACATTTTTAAATTAGTAAAGTTATATGTTACTTGAATACCACACATCAAAAGTTTTTGCTGTTTACTATTCATTCAAGTTAACATTCAAATATTTAAATAATTCAAATGTTATTAATGTGAACAAATGAAAAGGTCATTTACTTGGAACATCATTTTGTTCCTAATATATATACACTTAATACCATGAAAAATGCATATGGCCAGTTAAGCATACTAACACATAACAAACTAGCCGAATTTCGTAAAGCTCCTCCAATTGCACTACCCACCATATAAACAGCCAATTTTGCAAAACTTTTCAAAAATATACTGAAAAATCGGCTCTCTGGTTGATTTTCTTTTTTCTTTTCCAGTTTTATGTCAACATTTCCGCATTCATTGTCTAGTACATCAACTTTGGTGTTGTTGTACTTCCAAAAGGATACAACATAATGGCCTCTACAAATGAAGCGGTGGCCTTCAAATTCTGAGGACAAATCAACAGTTGCATCTGACTCATTCTTGAATTTCAGATATAGGCAAATCCTTTCTTCTATTTCAAAACCTGACAAATCATCAACAGTTATTTTTTGATTATTGGCAATCTCTCGAACATCTAACTGATTGCAAAGTATTCAAAAAGTTTTGTTCTATTTGAATATAAATTTTACAGCAGCAAGTGAAATACATACATTATTAGGAATAAAGAGAATTGAATCTCATAGGCTTAGTGCTCTGTCGGGAGAATGTGTAAAAATGTGTTAATTTTATATGTATAATTAATCATATTTTCAAAAAAAGTTGACTTTGATAGTTAAACTTAAGGGACAAAAAAGGTTCAAAAAGAGACAGAAAAAGTCCACAAAAAAACAAAATATTTACTAAATGACAAAAATTTTTTAGATATCTCTTCAGAGTAACAAAAAGATTTTTTAATTCATACTTTTGACAAAATATAAAAAAAATGTATGATCCAAGCAAAAACAGGTATTGTTGGAAATCTTCTGCTGTGAATATAAAAAAGATCAACTTCCTTTTTTGCCTAATGTGTTGTATTTATATTTTTTTTTACTGTTTTACAAACTTGAAAATGAAACACAATCATTCAGTTCGGCCCACTTTGGACATTTCGGACCATTTTAGAACATTTTGGCCCATTCTAAGGAAAGCATACCAAAGGCATTGTGTCTCACTTGAAGATATATTAAATGAAATATTGACACTTTTATGTTTAATTTCTACCAAAATTACATTTCTTTAGACTATTTGTGAAGGAACTTGAAAGGTTCTATTTATGTGAGTACTTTGGTGCATTGATACATGATTGGTAAAGGTGAATACTGTTCTGAAGAAGATATGGTAAAGAGAGTTGATATAAATGATGAAACTTCATTTGAGATAGATAAGCAGCCTAACATCATGGAAAAAGTAAGAGATCATTTCAAAGTTGTAGGTAGAAGTACAAAAAGTAAAGACTTACTTCTACAGCTCCTTGTCCTTCTTACAAAAAGGATCAAAGTCCATTGTAAGAAATGAAAATAATCTTCATAAGTTGCATAAAAATTTGGAAAATGTTCTTCAATCAAAAATGGACTTGAAAGAAATAATCATTAATACTCTATACTGGTTTTGTGTGTTATATAACTTCTTTGAAGAATTTATATATTTATGCATTCCTATCCAATCAGCAGATATATTACACATCAGCTTTTCTTCTTTGTTCTCTCTCCTCCTTTTCCCCGCAAAATTCAGTTATGATGCTAATAGGTGAATTGATGAATGAGTATAATACCATCTTTTCATGAGATATAAATTTCATTTGATTTCTACATTTAAAAAATCCTTGTAGTTGAAAATTTCCTATTTAAAGCAAATATCAATAAAGATAAGATAAAAAAGAAGCAAATTCTCCCAAACCACAATTGTATTCATCATCTCCTAGTGGACATTGGTTGACTCCATCACACATTTGCTCAATTGATATACAATATCTTTCTCTACTACATAAATAGAAACCGTGTTTACAAGATGTTTCTGCGCAAAATTCCCATCGAATATAAGAACAACTGTCCAACTCTGGGGCAACTCCTCCTTCTTCATCTTCGCCACCCTGACAATCCATCTTACCATCTCCTTCATAGAATTTTGGTAGGCATATACCATGACATTCAATTTTATTTCTCTTATCTCTGCACTCTACGACATCTTCATAAGAATTTGAATTACTTTGAGAGAAAAAGCAGTTCTCATCACTGTAATCATAGCAATGTCGTTCATTGCCACAAATATAGTGATTCTATTCATTTGAACATGCCCTATACCAAATATACACTAGCGCCATCTATATATATATATATATATAAACTGGTATATCTAAAGTTTTTCTGAACCACCTGATGTTGTAGAGATCAGATTTCTATTGGAATTCTTTCTTTGCCATGCAACTTTTTAAAATTAAATTCATTGGCAACTTATTAAAATATTTAGATTCTGTTTTATTTTTTACCACCAAATCCAAATTTGGAAATATCATCAGCATTGAATTATGAATTTAATGAAACAACACTTTGAAAAAGTTCAAAAGTTTTAATTTTACGTAAAGTTGGATAATCAGCAAATGTCAAATTTCTCACACTGCAAAACTTTTCAACTTTATATGTGTCTAATTTGTTGTTAATTTTGAAAATATGGTAGTGAAATTGGTGTGAAATCTTTAGATACAAGTTTGCATTTTTTTATTGAAATGTATATGTTAACTTTACTGTAAAAAATGCGGCTTTTGCGCATACTTCCGCCTCTTTTGAATAGATAGTATCAACTCTGTAAACTTGATTGTTGTATTTTGAATTTAAAATATAATTATTTTGAAAACTAGTAGCAAATAAATCTTTAACAAATAGAAAAGAAGAAACCAAAAAAAAATACATCAAAATAATTTTAAAAATCTACTAACAACTGGAATTTCGCTCAAGGCACGACAGTAAAATTATCTTTTCACTCAACTTTTTCTTGATTTTGCTAAATGGAAAGAAATTTTTTTTTGTAATACGACCATTTTGGTATTGAATTATCATTATTTCTCATTTACTGATAGCAGCATTCTCCCTTATGATTCCAGTCCAAATGAGCTGTTTTAATTGGTTTATCAACTTTCCAAAAACTGGTAATACTGTGAATATCATCATCATATCCAAACATTTGGCAGAAATAGACACTGAATTCTTGATTTATTGCATTGCCAAATATAATATGGTTCTCCATTTACAAGAAGTATTATAAAACCTTTAATAAAAATGCCATCTCTTGTTAAATTACTGAATATGATTTTCCTTTCTAAAGGACAAAGTAGATATTTCAAAATTATGCAATTTCCCTTTCTGTTTTTGTGTGTTAGTTTATCTATCTTTTTTTCACATTTGGTATCAATTAATTTAGGTTTTTTCCTCTACAGCTGCAAATTTAATATCACAATTTTTAAATACATTCTCTTCAATTTTACAACCAACAATACGGGGAATCTGTTTTAAGGAATACCTTTTGAAAAGGTTAATTATTTGAATTGGACATACATTTGATTTACCGATATTTCTCGACATGCATGATATTAGTACTTGGTTTGTATGGTTTAATCTACACATTAATTTGCAAGCAACCAGATTTTGTATTCCACAATCAAATAAAGCTGGAGATTTACCATAGGATTTCATATATCAAAACTTGAAAATTCCCTATTAACTAAATAGTTAGCTTTTACTTGGAAAACTACAATTGCACTTCTATCAATTGTTATTTCACTGAATATTACAAAATTTGCCTCTTATGACATTTTAGCCATTATTGTTCATATGGTTCTCTTAAAAACTGACCATTTATCTAGCCATATATTTAACATGATCATGCAGTTTGTCATTTTCACCTAAATGTCTTTTAATCTTTTTGAAATGATGTTTTGTAATAATACCAGAAAGAAATGGAAGAGCTAACATTACCATAGCCATGATTAATTAATTTTCCTAAGTATTCAACTTTGCAACATATCTTTATAAATCTTTACAAGGAAATGTAAATTTATATAATTTACTCATAATCTAACAGCATAAGAAACATTATGTAAATTGATGATAGGTTAAATATGATAAACTTATTGCAACAATTACCATAATACTGCAATAGACATTTTGCCAAAAATGTTTCCATGGTGGAGATTTGTCTGGAATGATTGGATGAGTTTTGCTCTTGGAGTTCTCTAGGCATTGCTTGTCCAATGGTAAATAAGTAAAAGATTATTTTTTGATTGAGTAACAAAGCAAATGATCATTTTGTTAACAAGCATACTGGCTTCTCTATACTTTTTCAACATTAACAAACTAAAGAAAAACATTGCAATGGAGGTCAATACCCAACTTTCAAAACAGATAAATTAACTACTAACTTTAAATGTACCAAAGTAGTTGTACATATTTGGCATCAAACCAAAATTTATATCTTAATAAATCCAATACTCCTTATTCCATTCCAGTATTTGCCATAACACTCCATATTTCATTACAGTTTAATTGCAAGTTCTCTTCATATTTTCTTCTTTCCTTTATGAAGACAGGAAACCGAATAAAGAATTCATCTAGAATTCCAATTTTAATATAATATGACAGTTATGGAGATTTATTTCAAACCAACCCTTTCCTAAAATGTTTTCATGCTTAGAAACAACCACTCTCATGACATTAGATTGTCCTGGAATATTTCAAAGTGTCTCTTACACATTAAAATAGTTGGTGTCTGATCTAAAGACAATCCTTTTTGTGCTCAAGTCTGCAGTTGATTTGTTGAGAACAATTTTAATTTCTTAGAAATACATAATGAGATCGAGAAAAAGACTAAGAAGAGTATTGTTGGTGATTTCTATGCATAAAACATTGATCCAATTTGGATATATTTGTCTAGTTCTAATTCTATTGATTTATTACAAAACACTAATGTTTAAACACAAGTTTAGCTTATTAAGTCAACAAAATTTTCTTTGTGTATTTTAATAGGAGAAGCAGCTCTACTTTTTCAATTTTGGCCTATTTTACTTTTCATACAGATAGTAAGGTTTAAGCCTATTAATCTAGTTTAGAAAAACTTGTTGATTTTCAGTGTCCAAGTAGATGGTATATTGATTGTTATCAAGAGAAATTTCTCTATCTGATCTGACTGAAAAGAAAGGAGTACTTTACTGAATATATTAATAAATTCTGTAGATTTTTGTTTTCTCTTATAAGGAACCAGTCTAAACTTTTATATTATTTTTTTTTCAATACGAAATCCTCTGCTATAATAATTGTAGCTTACCTAAATCCATAAACAGGATATTTAAAGGTTGATCAACTCTCTCTACTTTTACCATATTTAATAAAGATAGGTGGACATTGAGAAATTAGACACAACTATAAATTATTTTTCAGTGTTTAATCTGTTTGTTTAAGGCAGTTTTCTTTGTTAAAACTATCAAAAATGTGTGATGATAATGCTGCAGCTGTGGTTGTTGACAATGGCTCTGGTTTTATTAAAGCTGGCTTTTCTGGTGATAAAGAACCCATGACAATTTTCCCCACCATTGTTGGTAAATCAAAAAGTGTAATGAAGGATCAAAAGCATTATTATTATGGAGATGAAGCCCAATCAATGAGAAAAAAACTAGGTATTAGATATCCAATAGAAAAGGGTATTGTAAGAAACTGGGATGATATGGAACAAATATGGCAGCATACTTTCTACAATGAGCTACATGTGTTACCGGAAGAACAACCCATTTTGATGACAGAAGCCCCAACGAATCCTCGGCCTATTCGTGAAAAAATGACACAAGTAAGATTATAAATTACAAAGCAAATATTTAGTGAAAACTTTAAAAAGGTTGACAGAATTTTTCATACCAGTTTACAATAATTTTATCTTTTTTGTAGATAATGTTTGAAACATTCAATGTTCCATATTTCTATGTAAGCGTCCCAGCTGTACTTGCTTTGTATGCTGAAGGAAGAACAACTGGTGTTGTTTTGAGCTCAGGTGATAGTCTTACTCATGCTGTTCCAGTCTATGATGGTCATATTGTCCCTAATGCCACTATCCATCTTGATATAGCTGGGAAAGATTTAACTGACTACCTGATAAAAATTCTTGGTGATAAAGGTTACAACCTAACTAGTTCGGATGATAGAGTAATAGCAACAGATATAAAGGAAAAATTGAACTATGTGGCATTAAATTTTGAAGAAGAAATACTTTGCGATTCATCAATTGAAAAAAGATACGAATTACCTGATGGACAAGAAATGACAATTGGAAATGAAAGATTTCGTTGTCCAGAAGTTCTTTTCCATCCTTCAATTCTAGGACTAGAATCTGATGGTATTCACAGAACAATTTATAATTCTATAACAAAATGTGATGATAATATCAGGTGAATTTTTTTTTATTCTGCTATGAAATAATGTTGATAGACAACTTGAATTTTGCTTACAGAGACACACTGTTTAATAATATAATACTGAGTGGAGGTTGTACCATGTGTGAAGGTATTGGTCAGAGAGTACACAAAGAATTAGCATTGATACTTCCTCCAAGAAAAAGATGTAATGTTATTGCTTCAGCTAAAAGGAAATATTCTCCATGGATTGGAGGTTCGAGTTTAGCATCTTTATCTACTTTTCGAGAAATGAGCATTAGCAGGAAAGAATATGATGAATCTGGGTCATCTATTATACATAGGAAATGCCTCCTAACAAAAGTAATGTAGCTTGTGAACCTTTTGTCTTAATAAAAACAAATTATAGTTTATAATGTAAAATGTGTTACCTTTAACTTGTAGACATTAGCCCAAGTTCAAAAGTATTAACTTGTTTTTTAACAAACATGTTCAAATTGCACTCATATTAACTCATCACTTGTTTACATAAGATAATTTAAAATTTTGAGATGCTGTTGAAAACGCCCATTTTGGTGTATTTTTGAGGTGAAATCTTGGGTTGGGATTGGGTTATGAAAATTATTTAAGCCATTGGTTTGTAATTAGGTGGGTCCAAACTAAGGGTTAGGAACAATGAAGTGCTGGAAACAGGGTCCAGGACTGGGTTAGGGTTAGGGTAAAACTGTCAATGGTAAAACTGGAAATCAAGACTATTAAAACTAAATGAATGAAGAAAATTTAAGCCCCGTGATTTCTGAAAAAGCCATCCCAAGTATCCTTAAAGAATGGGGAGCAAGGCATTTAGATATCCCAAAAGTGTGCCCTCTGTCAACAAGAGCAAATGCACAATATGAGATGTTTTAGGGGGATTTGTCCAGAACCAAATTGAATGTCAGAAAGTTACATTCACAGATGAATCTAGATTTTCATTAAATGGCCCACATCATTTGACAATGGTCTAAATGACTGACCAAGGCTTTCTAGGGAAAAACCTCTGGTTGGTAGAGGAGGAGTGATGGGATGGGGGTGTAAATCCTCAGATGGTGAAGTCTTTGATTGGCCTCCATATTCTTCAGATCTCAAGAACATAGAAATTTTATGGGGTTATATGAACCAAAAGGTGTACAAAATTCAAAAACCAAAATATAGGACAAGATATAGGAGGAGGTAGAAAAAATCAAAAACAATGATAAAGATTTTGTGAAACATTTATATAGAGGAATGGTGAAGTGAGTTTTGCTGGTGTATAATAAACAAAGGCAACAGGATTGATAAGTAGCTCTTAAACCAAGGGAAAGAGCAAAAATTAAAAAAAAGATAAAGACAAACTAACCAATTAAGCCTATATGAATATTTTTGGCCATATTTTTGGATTCTTTTAAGAAAAAAAAATCATTTAAAAAAACAATTTCTTTTTTTTAATATATGGATATTTGTGTATACTACATGTCAGGTTTGAAAATAGATAAAAAGCATAAAAAAGCTATTATTTAAACTTAAGTTGTAAAAAAAGGACAATAAATATTACTTTATATCATTTTATATCAGTTTATAGTGCATTAATAATAATAAAATTGATCCTCTGATATCCAATCTTCTTCTTTGACATAAGCTTTTCATAGATAATAACTACATCTGCTTCTCTTTTCAGTTCATCAACCAGCCAATAGAATGATCTTTCAGATTGTACTTTACTATTCATTCTATTGTGCCATCCCTCCACACTGTTATTAGTTCTTATGGACAATCCATATATGGACCAATTCTCTGGTTTCCAGATGGAGTTGATAATCCAAGTAGACTCAAAATATTCCCACAAATCTGCAAATTTTTCTTTTTCTGTCAGGTGAGATATTAATCTATAAAATGTTGGAGCAATGATATTAGCAGGCAGAAAAGGTCAGACCATCAGCTTTCTCATGTCTCTCCAGTCCTCTCCTTTCTCCATATACTTTCCAGAGTAGCCAAGAGACTAGGTGTTCTATATATGGTGGGCTTACATTCTCTAAATTTATTACATGTTTGGTAAAAGCAACTTCCACCTGGTCTCAGCCGCATGATTATTTTGAAAGGACTTGATGGAGCTCTGAATCAGTTAGATACATAATGGTGGAGAATGTGCCAGGATGAGTATGTCAGGAAGAGAGAGAGAGAGAGAGAGAGATTTGCAATTCTTTCACAAAAACTATAATTTTATTGGGGAAAAAGAGTAATGTGATAATGAGGATTAATTAGAATTAACTAGATAATCCTAGTTAATCCTATTATAGAAATTATAGAACTTTAGAAAGGTGTCAAACTTGTTACATCTTATTCAAAAACAGATGTGGAAGAGGCAGGCTTGTTTTTGGAGTGCCACATGTTACCCATAAGTGATGCAATAGTTTTTCATGTTTTTGTTTTATGTGCATTGTGAGACTGTTACATTTCAACTTATATTGTTACAAGCTTAAGTATTATAATTCAAATAAACAATTTAAATTAAACATTTTGTTCAAAGGTTCCAGTACAAAATATTCACAATTTTCAAATACTTCAATTTCCAATTTAATCTCTTGTTTTAGAATACAAAAAAAATTTTTTTTCTGCTTAAATCATTACAATACTCAATTTATCAACCAATAAGACAAAAAACAATATAATCTTGGCTGGTATTCAACTCCCTGTCCAACTGCAAAAGTATCTCATTATGAATATTTATAAAGTGCAATTTAATATCAACTAGCAAAAATTGGCCACTAAACAAAGCATAAAGTCACAGAGTACAAGACTATAAACAGTTTCTGCCCACACTCAGATTATTGTAAATTATTGATTGGCTATTAAAAAAACTGGGTCATTGTCCTGTCAAACAAAAAAATGTTATGAGAAAAAAAAATAGTCCCAGTTTAAGCACATAATTTCTATAAACAAAAAAAATTATTCTTTAGTATTAGATTATTTAAATATTTTCTATAGATTGTTGATAATATAATAAACAATTTAAATCAATTCAAAAAAAGTGAAATCATAACACTTCAATTTCAATTCTTACCAAGCAAAAAGAAACAAATAAATGGAAATTATTGATTGTTCCATTGGAGATTGTTGGGCATATAGAACTGAAACTTCTGATAAGATAGAATATATCAGAGGGTGTTCAAATGAAACTTGCACTTCAGAAGCAACAAATGAAATTTGCAAAACTGCAAATGGAAAGACAGAATGTGAAAAGTGTTGTAAAGGTGACAAATGCAATACTTGGGAATTAGATGGAAAAGCAGGAGTTGAAAAGACTAATTTTTCATTTCAATTTATTGTCATGATGAAGCTTTTACTACAAAACTAACTGCTATTAATTTGCTTCTGGTGACTATTCAAAAAGTTCTCATGATGAAATATATTTACCAGATGTTATTGCAGTGAGAGGTTTTTAACATTTAGAGTACTTCAAGTAGGATTTTACCTTATAAGTTTTGCATCAGCTTTTAGAAACAGTTTAGTTTCTGGAATCAGATTTTTTAGTAGTTTAAAAGGTTGAACCTTTGACAGCCATATTAAGTTTTCTAACACCTATTTTACAATAAATAAGATTTAGTCAAGGATTAAATGCTAGTGAACTTATTTTACTTAAAGAACTATCCAAGTATTTATTATTCAGATTACAATTATGTAACCTATCTATATTTACTCAACTCAAATGATAGTTTACCAATTTATTTCAATTCCTTCAAATGATAATACTTGTTCTCAAAATGAAATTGTAAGATAATGATAATCTACAAATAAAATTTTTTGGATGTATAGCTTTTGACGAAAGTGATGGTAAAATTGCTTTTTTTCATTTTTAAGTTCAGAAGAGAAAAGTGCTTATAAACTACTTTTAGAGATAAGTTGTGTTTTAAGAAATGTAAATCAACGATAATTTGTGCTTTTAGGGTCCAAATGAGCCAACTGGCAACATCTGTATGCATAAAATTATTTTGGACCATTACAAGGCTATTTGGAAAGGTTTCTGATATACTGTTAATGGTTAGTTGCTCTTTTGACTGGTCACAAGCAATAGTCCCAAAAATTCAAATTAGTAACTATATTAAAAAGCATAACATCTATATATTGTAATAATGTAATTGAGTATATTGAAGACAACTGGATTAAAGGTAGCTTTTGGCCTCCAGAGACTTGTTCTGTCATCAACAAAATAATCAAAACTAACAGTGATTTGGAGGGTTTTCATCAATGATTAAATAAAGATAGAGATTTAAACTTGTCATTTTATTTGGTTGTTGATGAACTGAAAAGAGAAACTGACTTAATTTTTTATGGGAAATTGTTTAATGAGAAAAAAATAGCAAGATTTAAAAAAAGCCAAATTCAAGAATTCAAAAAAAAAAATCCTAGCAATTTGGGATAAGTTCAAAGCTGTTGAAATAACAGCAAGTCAACATCTTGAAATGTCTTCTGCAGTTTATTATTAGTCTTTTTACTGCTGTTTTCTATAGCAGAATTAAAGTATATATATTGTGTATACAATACTGTTGAATAATGAAAATAATCAATATGACATTCATTCCTTCTGAATTTCTAAATTAAAATATAAATATGAATAATGAGAAGATCATTATCTTTGCAACAAATTATCAATTGGAGTTATTGTCAAAGGGAAAAATTTGGTACCTTGATGATACTTTTGAAATTGCCAAGGATCCATTTCTCCAAATGTTCTCAATCCATGGAGAGTTGAAGCAGGTGCCATTGCTTTTTTCATTCTTAACTTCAAAAAAGAAAACAGCTTTAAATTACTATTCAAGGTAAGTTAAATACTTAAATCAATGATAGTTTGTGCATTTAGGCTGAAAATGAATTAACTGGTCACATCTCTGTTCAAAAAATTCTTTTGAACTATGAGAAGTCCATTTGGAAAGTATTAGAGATACATAGCCAGATGTTACAATGGCTGGTTGTTCTTTTCATTGGTCACAAGCCATTTTTAGACAATTTCAGGTTAGAAATAATGCTAATAAGTGTCAAAATTTAATCTAAGTTTATTATTCTACTTTTAGGATCTGGGTTACAGCCCAGAATTTAAAAAGAGAGAAATAGAATGGCAATCAATGAAAATGATTATGGCTTTGCCCTACCTGCCTCATACTTTGATTGCAAATCAATTCTACAAAATAAAAAGTAAGCTGGCTGAAAGAAATAAGCTTAGAGATTTTTTATTAGAATATGTGGAGGATAATTGGACAAAAAATAACTTTTGGCCTCCAGAAACTTGGTATGTTTTTAACCAGTCAACCAGAACAAATAATGATCTGGAAGGATTCCATAATTGACTCAATAAAAACATGGGAATAAATTCATTATTTTACACAGTTATTGATCTAAAGAGAGAGGCTGAGTTAATTTCTGTATATGAAAAATTATTAAGTGAGAAGAAGATATTGAGAATGCAAAAAAAAGTCTACACAAAAATTCAAAAAGAACTGTTTTCCATTTGGGAAAACTTCAAAGTTGGTGACATCACAGCAAGTCAACTTGTCGAGATGTGTTCTGCTTTATATTATTAAATATGTGCATTAGTAATTCCACAGTATTAAAAAAATAAAAAATGTTCAAGCCATTTGAAAAAATATGTTCTTAAATAAACTTTTTTCTTTGCAATTTCATGGTTTTCATTTTCTCAGATCATTAGTATTTAATCAATTATGTAAAATATGTTAACTCATTTATACAATATTTTCTTATTTTTCTGAAATCATTTCATCTTCTCTCTTCTTATTTAATTATTTTTATAATACTATGTGGACATTTACTGTTCATTTGTGGACTTTTCTGTTCCTTTGTTGACATTTTCTGTCCATCTGTGGATGTTTTCTGTCCATCTGTGAACATTTTCTGTCAATTGTGGACATTTTCTGTTGTGGACATTTCCTGTTGTTGACATTTTCTGTCAGCCTCATTCTTTTCAATTCTAGATATATTTTTTCAAACATGGAACAATATCTTCCTAAATTTCCGAACTCTCTACTTTTAACTTCATTTAGATCACACCTATGTAAATGAAGATTTTTTAGAGTGTTTGATGACATTTGAAGTCTTTCCCAAATATTTAAAAATCCAGTTCCCATACTTCTATTCCCTGCTAGATTGATTGTTTCCAGTGCAGAACAATGTTTCAGCAAACTTCCAAACCCTACACTTTGTTCTTCATTTAATTCACACTGATGTAAATGAGGATTTTTCAGAGTGTTTGATTACATTTGAATTCCTTCACAAATATTTAAAAATCCAATTCCAATTTTACTATTCCTTGCTAGATTGAGTGTTTCCAGTGTGGAAAAAATGACAGTTATTTAAATGAAGATTCTTCAAGGTGTTTGATGACATTTTAAGTGCATTACAAATTTTTCAAAATTGATTTTCCCTTTTTTTCTTCAAAGATTTTGAACATTTAGTTTGTTCTTCATATGTGATAGAGGACTTGGCAGCCACTTTGAAAATAGGACTTTTTTACTTTTGTTTTCTACAATAGTAGCTCCATCTTGTATTTTTCAGTTGTTGAGTTTCTAACTTTTTTCAAACAAATGAATATTAATTTACGATATATTATATTGTTATAGTTAAAAGTTATTAAATTTTTTATATTTTGTAAATAGCGAATGTTTCTAATAGGTATTACTAAAACATGGACTGCACTGTTTTATATAAAGAATATTAAATATTACTTATATCAGTAATCATGTTATATTATATTGTTGTGTATATCCCAAATTGGATGTGACAGAAAACGTCCACAAATCAGTGCTTTTACCCTAACCCTAACCCAGAATTTGATATGGGTAGCAGTCAACATTTCAGCTCAATTGATGCAATTTGCAATGATTCTGTTCCAGAGTCTAAAATAGTAATTATAGCAATTAGCCTCCAATATCACAAGTTCAAACTCTCAAACAGAGTGAAAAGAATCTGGACTGAAGCAATGCTACTTCTCACCTTCTATAAAAACTCGAAATATTTTGGATACGTTAACCCTTTTTCAAGTGAGTAGATAGGCGGCCACCAGACTGATTTCTGAAAAGATAACTGTACCTTAGGTTGGGTAATTGTTCGATCTCACACAATTTTGCTACAGATCACCTTCATACTATCCACAATGGTCTGTCAAACACTAAAAATACTGAAAATTTATACCTGCTCCGATTTACTTGAAATTTTGTCCAGGGCTAGAATGTAAAAAATTTGAGCAAAATTCATAAGTGTCGAGTGGGTGGCATTAAAAAATTTTACAACTATTTGTGGCAAAGACATATCCAAGAAAAAATATAATATAGTTTTTTAAATAAATAATAAAAACTGAATGAAATATGAATTTTTGAATTGTAATTTCATTTAAATTACATTGGAAATTGAACAGCTGTTTTTCCAATAAAACAATCAAAACAAAATGTTTTTTAAAGGGAAATCAAAAAACCTTGAAAAATGTATTACAAAAGCAATAACATTTTTCTTTTATGGAAATTGTAACATTAATCATTGTTTTTATTTGTTCAATATAAAATAGGGCCTTATTGTGAATTCTGAATAAAAACTGAGCAATTGTTTAAGTGAATACAAAAATAAAAAATTTCATTCCCAAAAAATATGGATTATGATCTTTTAAGAGAAAATTTTTCTTATAAAAAGGCTGGATTTTCTAATTGAGACTTCACAGGTGAAATTTTTAAAGTTTCAGTTTGTTAAAAACTGAAAGAAAGAAAATTATGACAAAGTTTATCTGTTTAGTTGTGTTGTATCTGGCTTTCTTCCAGAATTCTGGTATGTAGAAATTTGTGTTTTTTTTTTCATGTATAGAGTATATGTATATATATACAGTACAGATCACCTAAAAGAAGCACTACTGTATTGTTTTATAAAAGTAAAATTTTTTTTGACTCTGATATTAGTAGGATATTTTTGTTGGATTCCAGGTGGACATAACTTATCTATGTTCAATTACCAATTATAAAAATTCTTACTATTACACTTTAAAGCAGAAAATTAGTAAGTTTTTGTAAATGGCCTCTAAATAGGCCGCTCAACTAAAAGAAGCACATTTCGAATTCTGTGGGAAAAATAAAATATTCTATTGTTTCATCCCACAGTTTAGGATGTTAGGGCTAGATAGAGTCATTTACATGCAAAATGCCAACTATCGATATAGCAATAAGAAAGCTGGTCATTGAAAAAATGACACAAAAAATATCACAAGTTGAAATAGCAAAAACCTTGAATATTTCAAGAGGAGCTGTTCAAAAAATTTGGAAAAAATATCATAAGTTTGGCACTGTCACTAATTTATCAAAATTATCAACGCCAAGAAAGTTATCAGAAAAAGAAGAGCGGATTTTATGCAATATATCAAGGAAAGATCCTTTCTTGACCGCGAGGAATGTCCTTCAGGAGTCAGGATTTATGGGAAGAGTGTCGATATCGACTTGCAAAAGAATTTTACAAAGAAATGGATTACGAGGCTATGTTGCAAGCGGGAAGCCAGGTCTTAAGGCAAGCCATGCAAAAAACCGGAAGCGTTTCTGTCAGCGTATGCTGGAGGAGGATGACGAAAAAATTAACAATATAATTTTTTCGGATGAAAGCAGAATCGAACTTTACCCCAAAAGACGAATATTTGTGAGAAGACCAACATATAAGCGATTTTGTCCCCAATACACTAAAAAATCTATAAGAATCAAGAATGGGGCAATTTCAATATGGGGCTGCATCAAGTCGAATGGTGACCGAGCCATCAGCTTATATGATGGCTATCTGAATAGCACCAAGTATCAGCAAATTATAGAAAATAATTTGTGTACTCTATACGAAACAGACAATACACTAATGCAAGATGGAGCAAAGTGCCATACCTCGGCCTCAACATCAGCATTTTTAAGGAAAGAAAAAATAAAAGTACTAAAAGATTGGCCAGCCAACAGCCCTGAGCTCAATATTATCGAAAATTTGTGGGCTTTTTTGAAAAATAGAGTGCAAAAACATACCTTGAAAAACAAAAATGACCTATGGAGAGCCGTAGAGGATGAATTTCACAAAATACCTAATTGGTACATAGAAAACTTATACAAAAGCTTTAAAAAAAGACTTCGTCTGTGTGTAAGAAATAAGGGGTATAATATCAAATATTAGAAATGTAGAAATATGTTATTTTATAAGCTATGAAAGATAAGTTGCCGAAATGTAAAAATAAAACCTTTTTGTATCTATAATAGAAAATTTTTCTCCAATATTTATCACCTGCTTCTTTTAGTTGAGCGGCCTATTTAGAGGCCATTTACAAAAACTTACTAATTTTCTGCTTTAAAGTGTAATAGTAAGAATTCTTATAATTGGTAATTGAACATAGATAAGTTATGTCCACCTGGAATCCAACAAAAATATCCTACTAATATCAGAGTCAAAAAAAATTTTACTTTTATAAAACAATACAGTTGTGCTTCTTTTAGGTGATCCGTACTGTATATATATCTAATTAATTATTGTTTTCCAGGAACAGGCAAAGTAGAAGGTAAAAAATATTTCTCAAAAGTATTTCTTGTATAAAATTTCCAATTTTTCAAATGTTTACTTTCAGCTGACAAAAGATTTGTGGAATATACGCTTACCTGCTTCTCAGGCAGTAAAATGTATTATGTAAAAGATTATACTGACTGTAGAGCTACTTGCTGGGCATCGTCTCAATGTAAAGGATTCACTGCAAAGATGGGCCGTGTATGCTATATATTCTCAAGCATAACACAAGGTCAGCATTGTACAAGTGGCTCCAGCATGGTTCTAATGTAAATTCTATTCTCTTACCTAACTCAGCCAAAGTGAAACGATTTGTCCAAAGTTATCTGGCAAGATGGAGTGGAAAGTTTACTACTAAATATTTAGATTACAAACCTTGCAGATTATATTGTTGGGAGTCAGACACTTGTAAAGGATATTCTTTTACACCTTCAAAAAGATGCTACATTTACACCGACATAACTGGAAGTTCATTTTCCACTTATTCAGTTTCTTTCTTCCTAGTGTAAGAATTTGTTTACTTTTCACTTTTGCTATATTTTTCTAACAAATTCTAAAATTTTCATTCTATTTACAAAAACAGGGACAGCAACACCATAACTATAGGTTTGATTCATGAAAAATATTAGGGTTAATACTCACATTTTTTTGTTTTTGTTTTTAGGTGAAAAATTCACCCTATACAGGAGATCATTGTTAACTTTTAATTAATCAATCTATTTGACCAAATAGAACCAGCACAGAATGGGGTAAAGTTTTTGTTTTCTCTATGCTTGACCATAGTGATGTTGTTTTTGATTTGTCTTCTTTATAGGTGAAAAATTTTGGGCATATGACTTTACCCAAGCAGCTGGAAGTAATATTTTAATTCTGGAAGAACATGGATAAGAATACCACTGAGAGAATGTCACTATGAATGTAATCGAGTAGCAAACTGTATTGGATTTAACTATAGCAATAGTGGATATTGTTATCTCTTTTCAAGAATTACTGGCACAAGTGCAACTATGTCATATACATATTACAAGAGAAAGTAAGTTTTTCTATGCAAATATGTAAAAAATTTCATCATCTAAATGTAAATGTCTGGAAATTTAAGATCATCATCAATAAATACTACAGCAGCACCAACAACTACTACTGCTGCTTCAAGTAATAGGTGTACCTGTCTATGCATATAGGAACAAAGTGAACAAAAGGAAATGATTATTATGATAGAAAATATTGATAATAATGTATTATGTGGTATTTTGTGATTTAACCAGGTTTTAGGCTTACCTCTCAAATATGGACATGCATCAAATATCTTCAATGCTCAAATAGCCAGCAGAGTTTTATACAAATCACAAATCTGAATTTTAGAAACATTGTGACAATTTTGCAATTTCCCAAAATATTCTAACAAACATTTAAAGACTTTTTAATTCAAGGAATCCAACATGCAATGTTGAATAGGAATTTGTATGAACCTAGTTTATAGGCCTATATTTGCTATAGTATTTTATTTGACAAACTAAGTTTTGTGTATTCGAATATTCTAGCAATACCAATAGCTGTGACGAAAAGCTTTACAGCTGAAGATATTCAACTTAATATTGAGTGTATAATTGGAAGTACTGTTGTAAAATCTAACACTTTCCTACTACAAGAAATATAACACACATAACCTACACTTAGATGATGCTGATGTAGCCACTCATCTTCAAAGTTTAGATCAAGGTGTCTATTGTAACATTCAACTTTGCTATGATGATTATTGCAATGTTAAAATTTCATCAGATCATATTTAAACCATATGTTAAAGTAAGTAAAGCTAAAATATAATTGAGAATAATAAACACATCAGTTTTGCTTTTTAGGTGACTAACAATGACCTTATATATACTGATTAGTGGCAAGAGCCTTTTTTGCTGCAATTGGAAGTCAATTTACCACCAAAATATCGCTGTTCACAAGTTAACTGTACTGTTAGGGTTGAAGCTTTTGAAATACAATCATATGCTAATAAATGCAAAACTGATTCTGATTACTCCTATACTTGCATTCATTGTGGAAATATGAAATAGATCATATGAAATTATAATTAAAACAAACCTTAACAATAGGGCAGGCATTATTTTTGCAGTTGTTATTGGACAGGTTCGGGAGATTTGAATAATTCTTTGAAATCAGTTCATTTGATCAGACATTACTCATTTGAAATACCTGGCAAAACCATACCTCCACAAATACTGGCTCTAAAATTGAAGCAATCTCAGTTCCTGTTGGAAGTATCTCTCATCTGGAGAGCAAGAATGAAGTATATAAAATAACAACTCAGAATCTAGATAAAAGAAACCTTTATCTTATGTAAATCAACACCTTTTTCACCCTATGTTTACTAATCATAACAATCCAAAACAACGGAGGCTGTTGAAAACACCCATTTTGCAGTTATTTTGGGGTGAGATTTTGGTTTGGGGAAGGGTTAGGAAAAATATTCTGACAATTGATTTGTAATTAGGTGGGTCCAAACTAAGGGTTAGGAACAATGAAGTACTTTTAAAAAGTGTCCAGAGCTGAGTTAGGGTTGGGGTAAAACCACAGAACTGTGGGCATTTTCAACAACATCCCAAAACAACCTATCTCCAAGGTAACTAAATGTCAATGTTTGTAATATTGCTTAGTAACTTATTGTTTACAAACTCTATGGAGGATTTATTGACTGTGGAATAATAGTTGCTCCCTTTATCATAGCAGCAAAACTTTAATCGACAATCATTAAATTTTCAATAAAATTTATAAGGGAAATCCATCTTATAGTGTAAAATTGGAACATGAATGGGGATGATCTATTGCAGATAAACAATCTATGCTATAGAATTAAAAATATCAAACCAGATGGCCTAAAATGGAGCAGTTCTGTTGAAGTCTAAATTCAAATTCCTTTTGCATATTTTCTAGCAATTTTTAAAATTTTTAGATGAAATATCACAGCTCCAAACAAATTTTGGAAGAAAGAGAGCCAGATAGGCAAAATAACATTTAAATTTAAAATCGATATATCCATTACCTCGTGAACTGTTACTCTTTTCAACTACTAGTAATATATCAAAGGGAAATAGGCCTACAGTAAGTGAAATGGCAAAACCAAGTATTATAATGATAATTGTCCTGAATATTTAACAATATTCAATAAATTGAAATGGATATTTAATAATTACATATTTATAAATAAAATTGACAAACATTAGAATTGCAGATTGATAATGTACTTTGTTGTATTGTAATTGTAGGAATTTCTGGTTCGTCACAACTGTAATCGTCTTTTCCAATCATTTACCAACTTGCCAAAGTACTGGTCCAAATAGAACCTTTAAAGTTCATCCACAAATAGTCTAACAAAGGCAATTTCGGTAGAAATTAATTAACAAAACACCAGTATTTCGTGCAACGAATATGTATTGAGTAAAATGAGCTTCTAGTTCTAAACAAGCTAGTTTAAACAACCAGTTAACGGTTAAAGAACTGAACTATCAACTGTTAATTTCGTAGGGTTTATATACTCTTTTAAGGGTTGATAGTTGACAAATTTCAATGTTCACAAAAACAAAAGTAACATTTGAAGACAAAGAAAAGTTGTAAATATGGTCATGTTTTTATTGTTTTCCTCTTCTAAATAATAGTTGAATTTCGAAGGTTGGAGAGTTGCATAAGATGTAACAATTTTAGTAGGACAAGTCCAACAATCAAGAAAACATGTAGATTGTATATTTGACCGTTTTTATATTCTACCTTAATAATGATATTCAATTGATTGAGTTAGTAAATTTAGCATCAGCATATAAGGAGGAAGTATATCTGATTAACTTAGAATTGAAGCATAATTGATAATTAATTGAACTAGTTTTAGTTGGAAATCCTAAATGTATGGATTAATAAATTGTAATATTAATGCTAGGTTGCAAATAGCAAATATTCTTTATATAATTCAATAGGTTTTATTGCTGCATAATGTGTATGCACTGCCCTATGCGAAACTAGGTCACTACTGCTTATCTTTATCAGTGCTATCTGCATAGTACAATACTGGTTCAATACTACTTCTCTATTGTAGAATATAGCTGATGAATGTATGTGTACAGATAATATAAGATTCCAGAGAAAACATTCAACAAACAACATATATATGGATTTGTAACTAATTATATCAACTTAATATCTTAGGCCACAGTCTGCAACATGCTATATTGCAGTTGATAATTATAACCTAGAATGAGAGAGAAGTAGAAAAATTTTGGGCCAACTGAACTGCTATCCCAAAGCTGCTTACACTGCTATTTAATTTTACAATAGAATAGGTGCAATCCAAAAGGTAAATCTTAAATATTTCCTTTTTTGAATATTAAACATAGCTGAAGTTTTCTTTTGAATTATTGATTATTGTAATCATAATTATAAACAAGTCAAAAGAAACTTGTTGACTTGATACCTGGTATGGCTGAAATTAATTAATTCCTATTGAAAATGATCATTTTCACTAAATGTCAATAGGCTAAAGGAAAAAGTACGTGAGGAGAAATTTTTAATGAAAATCTAGAATTATCTTTTTAAACTTGATTGTTGACCTCTGACAGGGAAGATTAAAAGAATAATACATAGCTAAATGTATATTGGATTTGATAAAAAATTTCCTTCTAATGAAGGGAAATAAAAATTTCTCTCTTCCATTTTGAATGAAGAAGACAATTCCTTATTTACAAAGAAAGATGGTATTATTCTTGCTATTAACTATATGTCTGAATATATCAATTGGAGAAATATTCAACATGGAAGAAAATATTGGAAAAGATTGCCTATCTTTTACAAACCACTGTGTTGGTGAACATGATTTAGGTATTTTCAAAATGGCACAAGTTGAATATCTAATACATTTGGAAGCCAATTATGATAATTTTTGGGCAATTAACCTTAATTCTTATTACAAGATTACAGAAATTTGCCTATTTAATGAAGGTATAGGCGCCATTTTGTTGGTGTGAATTTATGTTTCTTTGTTACAATATATATTATATGTTTTTTTTTTTAGCTGAAATTGAAAACATTTCACTTTTTTCTGGCAATTTTCCAAATGACAATGAAACTGTATGCATAATAAACAACTTGTTTACAACCTATTCCAATTACAAATGTTATGAAACAAATTGTGTTGGAAGTTGGTTAACAATGACAAAATCATTCCAAGCGAGAAGTATTAATTTATACAATATTGCTATTAAGGGAAAACTACTTGAATCATACGGTTTCAACTACTTTTTCCTGATAAATCCTTTACATTTTTAATAATATTTATATTGTTTTAGAAACCAGACTATTCAAATTTGAAAATATTTCTATATCTGGTGGACCTTTGCTATTTAGCTATGAATATTCTCTACTGCAAGATGGTAAAGTTACTTTCACTAGTACAGAATTTGTAGATGGAAATTATGATAAGCCATTTATTAGAATTGATTGTAAGGCAACTCTTTATGCAAAAAGTGTTCTAATTGGAAAGAAGGATAATGGTAATAAATATTTTTTAAAATAGATTGAAAAATATATGACAATAATTTTCAATTTTTTTAATATAAAAATAGATAGAAAATCTTTTAAAAATGTTTTAGTAAGCTTTGAAAAATTACCAGAAACAATAAAACCAGCTGAAAATCAATCAATAATTGGTAGAATTTTGGATAATATTAATAATGAGAATTTCAATAAATTCTACTATCTTGAAAGTGAAAATTACATTGTTGGAAGATATTTAAGAATTCAAATGTTTCAGTCTTTTTCTACTCAGTTACAATTAGAAATTACAGAACTTTTTATGTATATCAAACAATTCAGTTTGAATACTCAAATTATAAACAATTATGAAAGGCATACAGATCTTTACACACCAAATGTAATACTAAATAGTTTTTTACTATTTGATCAATTATATTGGAAACTTTCACCATCTCATTCTATTCTGATAGGCTTTCATGTTGGATTATCATTGCCTATTAAAACTATTAATGCATCTGCAATATGCTTAACTTGTTAATATTTTTTTTTCAATTATCTTTACTCGTTTAAAATGTCTTTTTCTTTCTTTGCATAGTTTTTTCAGTCGGATTTCGAGCTGATTCGCCTGTAAAGGTCAAAATGTTTAGAAATAACAAGCTGGTATTTGAATACTTTGTTGAAAGTATTTACGGATTTCAGCAGACAATCTGCAATACATTTCAGGAAAGAGAATTTAACTTTATCAGTTTTTTAAATCTATCACCTTTTCCACTGGGTTTAAGTGAATTGGATTGTTTTTACCTCAGCAATAAAAGTAACCATTTAATAGAATCTGAAAATTCTGAAGGTATAAATTGTAAATGTAAATTTCTTTTCATTTATCAAACTGTTTTCTCATGACATTCACAATCATTCATCTACACATTCAATTTGATAGCTTTATATTCAAAACACATTATGAAAATTCATATAAAATATATACCTCAATCTGAGTAGCTCTTCTTTGCTTTTAAACATATATCAAAAAATGAAGACATGATTCATCAAACAATTCTTTTGTTGAATATTGTTTTCTTAATCTTAGTCAGCTTAAATTGTGTGCTAATATTCCATCTAATATTCTTCAAAAGCCAACAGTATCAAAAATATCATTCTGTTTCTCTTACCAGTTTCAATGAATTTCCTACATTGGTCAAAGGCTTACAAAGTTCAAATGTAACCATCTCATAATTCGCATGTAACAAAAATATGAAAGGTTCTTATATCACATATAGAAAATATAATCTTCAGATTAAGCCCACATGTTACCAAAAGAAGCCTGCCTCATCTGGTATTGAATAGAATGTAACAACTTTGACATGCATCTTTTCTATGTTTTAAATATCAGTAATCTAAGCATTTTTCTTTACTGTTTGCTTTTTTATATCTTTTCAATGTCTATACAATTTGATCAAAAATGTAATCATATATATAAATCTATAACCAAGCCATTCATTCAAAAATTCAATAATAAAATAAATGATAAAATAGTGTGAATGTACCTGGTAGAAATAAAAGGTATATCTAAAGTCTAAATATCAATGTGTCATTATATTGTACTGCTCAAGATCATCTTGATTTGGCAGTGGATTTGATCATCTTGATTTGGCCACACCCTAGGCAAGTTAATTAAATTATAACTTGGCCAAACCTTATTGGTAATTAAAGATAAGCCTTGAAGCTGACTAATCAGACTTATGTTTGGCCAATGTTATAGCATTTTCTTGCATAGGTTTTAAGATGTACATGTATAAGTTGCATCAAATAATAGAGTTCAAGCATGTAAAATATGACCAAAGTTGTACAATATGTAAGTGTAGAGAAGTCATCTAATGATTGTCAAATCTCTGCTATTTTATGTTTAATAATAGGATGTTCAAAATAGCTTTTCAGATAGCTGCTTAGAAACCCATTAAACCTAATATGATACATTGTAGGCTTTCTTCTTTAATGTCAAATAAAAAACATACAGAGGACTTGTTTGTTTCTCATATTTTTTAAAATTGAAAGGAGGAAAAAGGATGCTTTCAAAAGACTGCTTTACAATTTTTAACATTTTATTTCATAATAACTTCTTCCTAATGTAAACTACAACTCACTGTTTCAACAATGGAACCAAAATATGCATCAACAGAAGAGTCTAAATAGTTAAGTAGCCTCGAATTGAAATGATCACTATTTATATTATGAACAATTTCATTCCAAAGTCAGACCCAAATGCATTTGATTCCAAATTCAGTTGTTTCAAATGAGGATTACAACCAATAGCCTCTCCAACAATAGAACCAATATTGCCATCAAATGAACAATTTGATAGATAAAGTGATTTCAAATTCTTACAATGATCTTTTATATTTTGAAAAATTTCTCTTCCAACTTCAGATCCCAGTGCATTTTCTTGCAAATTCAGTTCTTCCAAATGAGTATTACAACCAATAGCTTCTCCAATAATAGAACCAGTGTAGCCATTAAGAGAACAATTGACCAAAATGTCAATGGTCTTTTCAAAGATATCTTCTTCAAAAATTTTTTCATTTATTTTAAATATTTGAATTGATATATTCAGTTTTCTTAAAATTTCTAGTTTAGTACAAAATCCAATCTTCTTGCATTGATCAAAAAGTAGTGCATTATATTGAAAATAATCATTTAAGTCACTTAAAACATCCTGGATCAACGAAAAATTGAAGTATTTAGAATTAAGTTGTTCATCTAGACATTGATCATGCAATTGAATTTTTCTGTCATCTAAATCAATGGAGTTGAATATTTGTAAATTTGAAATTTGATTCACTTGTTTGGCTATCTCAATCATACTCTCTACATTCAAACCACAGCCATAAAAAGTATATTTGAGTTATCTTTCTCTTTTTCACTGTGGCAATTGTTTTGAAAAAATTAATTGCTTCACATTCCGGAAATTTATTTTCTGATAAATCTATAACTTCAAGTGAATTCATTACATTTAATTTTTTCGAAATACCAATCAAGACTTTTCGGCTCAAGTTGCATTTTTTTAAAAATAGTTCCCTTAAATTGTTCATTTGAAAGGTGTGAAATATTTGACATCCATTTTTTAATTGATTGTTTGAGAAGCTCAAAAGGCTATAGTTGTTAAAAGAAATTTTCACCAATAAAGAGTTTTTCTGTTAAGTTGCAATGGGATAGGTTGATTTTCATATCTGTTTTTGAAGATTGATTTAATTGGGATAGTATTTTAAGAGCATTTTTTTCAATTCTAGTATTTTCACTGATTGATAAGTCTGACAAATCTTGTAATTTGTTTAAACTGTTGCATAAATATTCAGTGGATTGATCAGATAAGCTACAATTTGTCAAATCCAACTGATTTAATTGAACTGACTTATCAATAACTTTTTGAAAGATATGAAATAAAATATCATTGCTAATGTCATTATTAAATGCAAGGGATTTCAAATTTACTTTTATTGCTTCATCACTCAAGTCTAATTTAGACTTGGAGAATTTTAGTTTTAGTAGTTTTAGTTTTTCTAGAGAGTGCATTGTGAAGAGATGTTTTATAAATTCACAATCTTTAGATTCTATTAAAGTATTTCCCTGCAACTCTAACACTCTCAAATATGAGCAATTCTGAAGTAATTTCACCAGTTTTTGTGAATAAAACTTTAACCTACAATGGTTAAGCTTTAATACTTCCAGAGTTTTAAGTTTATTTGTTATTACTAATATTAATTTTTCATCAGATTTATTTCTGAAATTTGAGTGGCAAAGGTCTAATTTAGTCAATTCTGAAAAATTTTTCAGAATATTTATCACTGAACAACTCTGAAAATTTAGTTGATCACACTCACAGAGATTTAATCTTTCAGCTTTGATGATAGAAAATTAAACAGCATTTCAGTGTTCTTTTCTGTAATGGTGTCCTCACCATCTATAACAGGATCTTCCTTTGGAATGTATTCTCAGTTTGGTTCACATTAGCAAAGGGGTTTACCTTGTATATAAAGAGAAGGCATGTTTTTGTTTCACCAGCCTATGCAGGAAGGTTGCTAATCCCTCTATCCAATTCCTAGTTAACCTAGTTAAAATGCCCTTGTTAAGTCTACAGTTTTCAAGAAAGCACTTTATAATGAACTGAACTGCACAACTGTTGTATTTTTTTATTTTACCTTTAATACTGGATCAGGGTTAGGTCAGGTTTAGGGACTTGCTAATCAAGTATTGATGGAACAAAAAACCTCCCAAATACACGATTTTACACTATCTATCCCTTCATTGCACACACACTGTAAGCTTGTTATGTCTTGGATTAATGTGGCTATTAGAAACAACTATCTTAGGTGGCAGTTCTTAGTCTAAGCTATCACTGTATCTTCAACATCATAAGTCCAAACTCTCTAAAAGTATAAAGAGAATTCTCCTCACTTAATGAAAATTTTCACAAAATTTTTTTGTATTATTATCTTTTAGTAAAAGAGAAGAAGTTATTTTTAATCAAATATCACAAAACTAAATATTGTTAAATACAAAAGAGTTTGAAAGAGAGAAATTATAATAATCATACAAATCAAAACTATTGGTTAGGAATGGCATTTTCAGAATCTTCCATAACTTTGTATAAATATTCTGATATTTTAAATGGTTTTAAAATATCATCAACATTAATCAGCCAACATTCTTCTTTGTTTCTTTCCACTTTTTTCCCTTTTATTAACTTGTTATCAATGTCAATTGAAATAGACTTTGATCCAATTTGCCCATCAGATTGAACTTCAGAGTGAAATTTATATTTCTTTTTCCCAATGTCACCAATAAGTCCATCCATTTCTTTATAATTCATAGGTGAAAGTTTAAAACTTGCATCCAAGTGAATTTCTGATATAGACTGGGTGGATTTTTGTATTTGAATTATTTTTCCTGGATGTACTACAGATTTTATAAAAATACGATTTTCAGTGATTAAATATTCAAATTTTTTTGACTTAAAAGAGATTTTTTCCATATCACCAGTCCAGTATATTAGTTGTCCAATGTCAAAAATGATATAATTAGTTAAGCAGTTATTCTACCAGAATCAAATTTGATAATAATCTTATGCATATAGTAATCATCATTAAGCTGCCCATAAATTTGTATTCCATTTAAACTAACGCCACCAATGTATAAATTTTCTTCAGGTGAGCCAGTGATATCATAACATGTAGAATTAGTTCTCTGACTGGGATAATCCACAACAATTTGTTGAAAATGGGATCACCTGATGCCAAAGACCATGGATCACTACTAGGTGTAAAATATATTGGAATATGAACACTGAATACAAAAGAGTCCACTGCAGCACAAGCTAGTTTCAACAATACTGACTTTGTAGAACCAACTTTAGTTACTACAACATTCTCTGAACCAAATTCAGAGAAAATCTTTGTGGTTTTATCTAAAGTTGCTTTTTCAGGATTAGAGAGGGTAAAACTAAAATGACATAGAACATTCGCATTAAGTCTCTAAGATTTTTTTGAGAAAGTAAATAATTCCATACCTAATAATAGAGTTTTTAAGTCAAAAGTAATTGCAGTGGATTCAGTTATATTCAGTTATAAAGCACTCGAATTATCTATAAAAAAAATAAAATATGTAGTTTAGCAAAGATTTCAAAATTACAAATGTTTTTTACAAACCAAAGATGCTAAGAAATCCTAATAACAAAATAAAGAATACCAATTTGCTTCCCATTTTCCTTCTATTTCTCTGTCTTGGAATGTACAATATATATATATCTATACTGTATGTCATTTATAGTTTATGTTGAACAGAGACAGTTCTTTCTTTAGCAGGAGAAAAGCTTTTAAAGAAAATATTTATTGGAAACTGCCAAAAAAAATAATTATTTGTGCTATAGATTTTTTAATAACCAATTTTGTTATCTGTAAATTTAACATTAATTTAGCAAGTCTTCTTATAAAAGAGACACCTGTGTTTGCATACAGTGATTTATTGTCCTAGTGTAGATTCTTCCCCCTCTGTATAATTTATAATCTGGGCCTCTTCAAATTAACAAAGTATATAAAGAATAGTGAAAGGTTTGAAAATCTTGTCAAAAAATTCTCTTCGCATATATAATAGTTTTATGGAGCCAACAGAAAACGTTCACAAATGGACAGAAAATGTCCACGAATGAACAGTAAATGTTCACATAGCATTAAAAAAACAATTAACTAAGAAGAGATGATTACATCTGCTGTCCTCTTGCAGAAGATTGCATTAATCTATTCAAAATAATTCTCAGTGTGTTAACATACTTTTTACTTTATTCTAGTAACTTTTAAACTTTGTATAACATTCTTAGCTTTTTTCATTTTTAATACATTTTAATAAACATATATTCATTATTAATTATTATATTCTCAGTATATTGCCATTGGTTCCCAAAATAGAGCAAGCTTTTTTAAAATTCAAATATCTTTTCCCACTACTTGTTTTCCCCAACCTTGGGATGTTTTTTCCTAACCTGGGACTTTTTTCCCAGGGACGTTTTTTCCCATACTCCTTTGAATAACATATACAGAGAAATGCTAATGCCATCTGTATAATAACTATGATTGAGTTGGAACAATTGAAACAAAACATTCTAATGATATATCATTAGGGTAAAAATACAAATAGCAGAGGGCTTAAACAGAAATCAATTGGAAAAACATAGTGGGGAACCCAATAAAAGGTTAATATTTTATCTAAATAATACAAAGGATGTCTCTGTTTTTTAACATAATGTTCCCAAGGTGAAATACAAACTAGACCACCAATTGTAAAGTGGTGATTGGATAATCAAGATAAACCAACAAGTATATAAACCCTTACTGTTTTACTCCAACTGTCTTACCTTACACTGGAAAGATCAACTGGAAACAACCCCTAATGGGACAAGCCTTCTACTCTTTCAATATTGGACACTAGTTTGGTAACTTGGAAACCTGCTATTAGAAACTATATACTCTGCTATTCAACTTTTTTATTGCTGCAACTTTAAGTATTTTATTTGAAATAAAGCATTTAAATTAGACATTAAGAGGAAATTTGGTTGAAACCGACCAAGACATTTGTTCATTTGTTCAATTGATTAAATTGCAATATGCACTGTAACTGGAACTGAAAATTTTTTATTAGAGTTAATATTATACATTGATATATAATCAACATATAACAAAATTTATAACAAACATTTTCCATGAAATCAATAGTTTTATTCCAACCTTAACAAGCCATTGTTCTATTGAGTAGTATTAGATACTGTCATTCCAATGAATATATTCTAAAGAAATATAAGTTTTCATTTATAAATTGAAAGTTTATTCACATAT
>CAJFCJ010000094.1:41738-86185 GCA_904063045.1 Dimorphilus gyrociliatus
CATCTCCTCCGAAACAATCAACAGTTCCGTCGCAAACTCTTTGTTGATCGACGAATTTGCGTTGACTTTTACATTTGAACATTCCTTTAGGAAGATATTTATCTGAAACAATTTAAATGCTTGAACATATTCAAGTTAATGTTCAGAATAAAAAAGAACAAATTTGGAAATTTTTTCTATCTACCGCAAAATTCTTCATCTTCGTTGTTGAAACAATGATTAATACCGTCGCATACTTGATCGAAGGATATACAAAATTGCTGTTGTCTACACAGAAAGAATCCTTTTTTGCAGATTTCCATTGAACATAAATGTATAGTATAGAATGGAGCGTAAATCCTTTGCTTCGAAAAACCAAGAGAACTAAAGGTCACGTGACAATTGTGTTTAGTTTTTCTCCCATGTCTCCGTACTAAATATAATTAAAATGTGTTAGAATATTTATTACAAGCTCACTAACAACGTTTGTGTTGAACCTCTTTCCCAACTTTCAAAGAGCAGGTTCTAACATCTTCGTCTCTTCCGTCAACGCAATCTATGAGTAGATCGCACTGTTGAGCCACATTTATGCAGCTGGTTTGACAGGAAAACTGCGAAAGATATCTGCAATCTATTAAAAGGGAAATGTAATTACATTATTCAATTCTGCTTCAGCTTTGGATACTTTCCATGGCGAAAATCAATATCTATAGCGTTATTTGCACGACAAATTTCATCACTGTTATCAAAGCAGTTAGTTTCACCATCACAAACTTGATCGTAATGAACGCATTGATGATTATGACATTCTCTGATTGAGTATAACTTCCAGTAGAGAGAAAGTTTATCAATTATTTCACCAAGTTTCTTTTTTTACCTTTCGTTGATCCTATGGCAGACGTTGTTTGTATCTAAACAACATTTTGCAGTTGTTTACAGATTGAATGTAAAACAGTAAATATTTTTAACAAACTTACAACAATCTTCTTCATCCGATTTATCTGGACAATCGATTTTAAAATCGCAAACTAAGAGATAGTTTATCATCTTTTCAGAACTAATGTTGAGAAAAAAGATCTTTTCAATTCAATTTTATATAGATATTGAAAAAAGTAAGTAGCAAAATATATTAAATACTCGATGATGAATTTAAAAAGGTCAATGTCAACTAGATATTAGGATAAAACTTTCATTTATTTCATTAGCTGTATCTGTTCCTGCCACTGTATATGTCTATATATATACTGTGCTTCTTACATTATAGTGAAAACCATTTTCAGATTCAAAAAACATCTCACAAAGACACACAGACACAAAAATTTAAATTTATCTAAAACTTTTTTTTAGCAGTTTTCAGTTGTATGAACATAAGAAAACCTAGACTACAAAAAAGTTTGTCGATTTTTGATGCTATAATTATATAGATGGCAACAGTGTTCACTAATTTGCAATCTTGAAACAAGATTAAGACTCTTTGCAATTTTCAAGCCAATCTGTAATATACTATATTGATTATTTTTCAATCTAATATTGAAAATCATTGATAAACATTCATTTAAGAGATAAAGAATGTTAAATGGAAAATGTTGAATTTCTCTTTCACTCTGAGGGATCATTCATCAGATAGAAAACTTCTTGATAAGTCATTCTTTTGATAGTTTACTGGAATTAATTAAATCTGGACATCAAGTTAGTGTTTCAAAACAAGAAACTATTCGACTATCCAGTCCTTGTCTGAGAATTTCATTTTAAACCCTTAACCCAACAGTTTGTAACCCTTAGTTCGATATCAGGACATTACGTCCCTTTTTGCATGAACATTTCATCCATTTTGTCAGGATCTTTCATAATTGGATGGTTTAACCATATATGTTTTCACATTCAATTAAGCACCTCAACAACTTGAACTTGTACATAAAGGTCAAATAAACAAATATGCCCAGCATATATTATCTAAAAAGGTTCAAAGTTCTTGTTAAAAAAGAGAACATACCCACTCTAATGAACAAAGGATTCTTGTAAAGGCTTTAAAAAGCAAAACTCAACTTAAAGAAATTTACTAATAATTTTTTTCAAGTAAATTCAAATTCTTCTCAAATGAAAATAAGAAAATCGAGAAAATGTTGCGAAATGTGTGAAATAATTTTAACTTTTGTTTTCTTATACTTATATGTAACACTTTCAGATACAAGTCAAAGAATATTCAAAAAAATTACGTAATGTCAATCGAGTGTTTTAACAGTAAAGAAAATTGTTAGTTTTATATGTTTTTCTTACTGACTAATCTAAGTTTTCTGTTACTGAGACGCTTTTTTTATTTTTACCCCTCAAAGATCTATTTGCAGAAAGAAAGAGAGGCATACGTAGCCTTCGACTTTATTATAATATGAATAGAAAGCAATACAATGTTGTTGCTGAGCGAAAATATAAGAAAAAACTCTGTTCAATTAATAAATTAATTATTATCGGCTCGCTTTCATTAAAAATTCAAACTAGATTTGTTCTACTCATAGCTTATGGTAAAGTACTCAACATCAAATCCGATAATTCAATTATACATGAAAAACTTTGGTGTAAATTGTACTAGCTTAACGGTAAGAATTATTTTAAATAGTCCAGACATGAACTAAAGTTAAGCAATAGATTTTAGAGTAATAAATAAATTATCCAATTGTAAACATTCCAAATATGTTCAAAATCCATATGCAAGAGAGGTCAAAAATGGAGAGGAGAGCAGATCATTTTTAAAAGCGTCTTTTTTTCTATTTCCAGACTATAAAGTAAAATTATACAATAAAAATAATGATGATTCTTTTACTGATCTCAATGTTGATTATAAATAATCCGCCATTTTGTTACATGATTTCAAAGACATTTGGTGTTTTCTTATCTAATTTTCCATACGTACAATCAATTTATGCATGCTTATTTATATGTAAAAGCATTTTAAAGACAACAATAGTAGATTTATGTGAAAGAGGAAGAAGTGTCAATGTAAACAAGATACATAGACCATTCAGTGAATTTGTCTAAAATTTAAATATATAAATCTCTTTTTTTGTTATTTCAAAGGGAATTTAGAATATGGCAGCCATATTTTCTTGAATGTTCAAGCAGACAAGGTCCAGATAAGTATTCCTTGCTGAATTAGAGCCATGTTATTCCTCTGCATTTTCATTTTCTCTTCCTCCCGTCTGATTAGACTGTCTTGGAAGTGGTGTTTTAATAATTTATGATATTGTTATTGTAGTCTTTTTAAATTTTTTTAAAAAGAATACATTGAAATTATGTTTATGACTACATCAAAGATTGTTCGGATGGATCTGACGAAGAATTTTGCAGTAAACTGTGAAAAATTTTCAATTTAAACTGTAATAAATAGCCATCGTCTTTTTAGGTTTGGAAATCTGTAATCCTTATTCCAGGTATGTAAAATATTGGATTGAGAGAAAACGTTAAACATAAGATATAACCTTGAAAGGTCAACGTTTTCTTTTGTCGAAATTATTTTTTAAAGACTAATTTCGAAAGGGACTGTTCCAATGGACAATGCATTCCTATAGATAAAATATGCAACAATGAAAAGAATTGCATTGATGGATCTGATGAATACTGTAGGAAAGAAGATAGTCTCTTAGATATATATAAAACAGGTAGTATGGTACTGACGGGAATAATAGGATTTAATGTTTTGATAGAAAAAGTCCCTAAATGAGATTTTTGAAAATAACATTTCAGATTGAAAAATGGTTATGAGGAGTAAAGTAGCTTTTGATTTATAGTTAGGGGGTTCCATCTAAGGATTAGGTAATAATCAAAAAGGTTAGGGAGAGACGAGGGCTGAGTTAGGTTAAGGGTTAAATCATGCATTTGGGGACGTTTACTGCCGTATTCAATGTTTTAATCAGATAAAAAATGTTCGATTTTAATTTTAGATTGTAATGAAAAGAAACAATTTCCCTGCATAAAGAGATACCTTCCATTAGAATTCTTAATTGATAATAAAAGTGATTGTTATGGTTCTGATGAGGATGGTGTACGATACCTGAAAAGCAAAGAGAGTTACTATTATAAAGAGAATTCAATGAAATTTCCTTCTACAAATATGTTTTCTTTGAAATCTGGTTGTGAAGATAAGCTCTGTTTATATGGCTTTTACGAATGTCTAAGAGATAATTATTGTATATCAGTTGCCCTTTTTTGTGATGGAATTCAGCATTGTCAACTTGAAGATGATGAATATGAGTGCGGTATGTTTCTATATAGATATATGGATATTTCTTTAACTTTGTTGACAACAATTTCGTACAAAGATTTTGAACTTCAAGAGAAACTAGAGATATTGAAAATGACTGGTTATACAAAATTGAAAGCGATTCAAAAGCTTTCTTTCAGCCATTTAAAATCTCTTGTTAAGCTTTAGCTCTTTGGAATTAAAATTAACTCTAACCATATGAGATTGATAGTAGTTGACCTAATTAAAATTAAAGAGATCCATGGTGATAGCTATAACCTTTGCTGTTTTACACGGAAAACAATCGTTGAGCACGTTCGATGTAAATCTAAATCATGTGGTTTAAAAAGTTGTTCCGACCTACTACAAACTAATTATTTAAGAGTTGTATATTGGTGCTATGGAATTCTTAGTATAATTGGAGGTATACTCTCTTTGTTGTCAACTCTAAAGTATCAAAAGACAGGAAGAATGTTCCACTGTCTAAAAGCAATTTGTGATTTATCAATATCAATATTTGTGCTATCAGCTTCAATTGCTGATGAATTCTTTCGAAATATTTATTATGAATATGATGAATATTGGAGAAATAGTCCAATTTGCCAAATATTAGGCTCATAGTGACATTTTCAATTTTTACAATTTCTATTAGCTTTCTATTCATTACTTTAGAAATGTACTCGGTTATCACTAGACTATTAGCGGAGACATTTCCCAAAAAGTTTTCCACACCTATTTTAGCGATAACACTATTTTTTGTTCTTTTATTGGCTTATATATCCTTAGTTGTTGATAGAGTAATAACATATTTAAAAATTCCCCTTAATTTTGGCCTAATTCTGTTTAAAAGTTTCCTTTATTTATAGAATTTGTATAACCAAACACCAATTTGCTTTCAATTAAATTTTCGCAGTACTCAACTTAAGGATTGGCTATCTTCCATCATTCTTTTTTGTATAGTCATATCCATTGAAAATATATCAATTTTTATAATTTACTACAAAATGATGAAAAATATAGAAGATTCCAGGAAGATTGTTGAAAGTTTAAGGGGAAAAGAGAAAAAAGACAAGTACAGTTCAAAAGTACTCATATCATATCTTTATAATTTTCTAATTTGGACACCATTTATAATTTGTGGTCAATTTTTTGTTTTTTTTAATACTTAAACAGAATTTGAAATTATAAAATCTAATAATTAAATAAATAGATTTATTATCACAATTTTTTAATCCATCAATCTCAAATGATACTTATGTAATGATGATTTCAATATTAATTCTATTCAGAATTCAACTTTTTCAATTATTGAAAATGTTAGGAATGCTCGAGAAATGGTGCCATTCCTAAAGCTCTTGCTGTGACTCGTAGTTTTTGTAATTCATTGTATTTCTTGAATACAAGTTCCCTAAAGTCTTTACTCCACATCATATTTAAAAAAGTACAAAAAAAAATAAAGTAACATAAATAAAATTAACAATTAATTGATAAAGATAACTTAGAAAATCAAAGATGTTGAAAAAAATGTTTTTTGGAATGTCTATTTGAATGCCAAACCTGATGTCAAGTGACTGTTCGAATAATTATGAAGTGAGGCCAGAAAAAGAAAAAATTGATGAAAATGACCAAAAATTTTTGCTTATAATATTCATAAATATTATCATTTCATCAATTTTTTTTCAGTATTACATAAATATAACCCTTTTTTATAGAAATTTAGACCAAAAAAAATAATTTACAGGGAAAAAACAATTTTAACCATTAATTGAAAGTTGGCCTATCAAAATTTATGGTGTCCATTTTTTTATGAAGTTTACTTTATTCAGCCAAAGTTTTTAGGTCAAAGCTATAGAAATCTGCAAAAATATTTTATAATTCAATCTGCAAAAGTGAGAGAGAGAAAATTTACCTCGTAAACGGAATTTAAACCACCATGAGATATAAGCAGAATACAATTTTCTTTAGAAAGAAGGTAAACTTGAGGAATCCGTTTGAAAATATGAATATTTGAATATTCTTTATCAAACTGACACTTTAATGACCAAACCCATTGAATATCTTTAAATTTTACAAGAATTTTACTCATATTTATCAACAATAAATAGGATGGTGGCAAAAGTCTAAAGCACTGCCAAAGACAATAACACCAAATCTGTGGGTAGGAATATCAATTTTAAGTTTAGCAAAGAGATAAATAATAGGTAGTCGTTTTCTCACCTTTTGCTGGTGAAGTTCATAGAAGTTCTGATGAATATTTTTATCATCCATAGGCTGAGTTTTTAAAATCCCACCCACTTGTACTATATTTAGCGGTAAAGGGCGTGGAAGTTCAAAAATATAATCTGAATTCTCAAGGAATCGTTGGGCACCTTTTTCGAATTTCGGATATATGTTCACCAGGCGAAATTTCCATGTCCACTTTTTTATCTTCAAGAATCCTATCCAAATTATCCAGAACAAACGATAAGGAGATATTATATATGATATTTTTCATTCTATCAACAATTGTCATCTTATCAGTTAAAGAACTCAAAAAGGTTAGAACCCACCAGACTGGTCCAGGTATAACTGCTTGAGAGTATCTTATATAGGACGAACATTCATACAAAACGAATGGTTTTTTTATATTTCTCAATCAGTAAGAACCTACAAAAGAAATACTGATCAATAATTATTAAATCGAATTTTTTGCGTCGTTCCTCAACCGAAGAATCTGACAGTATTGTTCGGCAATCTTTGATAAAAGCACCCCAAATAACTTTATACAGCTCATCCATTTTTACATAAGACATAATTTGATAAAGCGAATCAATTGAACTATTTCTGATATCTTCCCCAACCATTTCAACATGTTCTGGGGAAACTGGTGAAGATATCTCAAAAAGCGAAATATTACCAGGATGGTCTAGTCGAATAGTTTCTTGTTTTGAAACACTAACTTGATGTCCAGATTTAATTAATTCCAGTAAACTATCAAAAGAATGACTTATCAAGAAGTTTTCTATCTGATGAATGATCCCTCAGAGTGAAAGAGAAATTCAACATTTTCCATTTAACATTCTTTATCTCTTAAATGAATGTTTATCAATGATTTTCAATATTAGATTGAAAAATAATCAATATAGTATATTACAGATTGGCTTGAAAATTGCAAAGAGTCTTAATCTTGTTTCAAGATTGCAAATTAGTGAACACTGTTGCCATCTATATAATTATAGCATCAAAAATCGACAAACTTTTTTGTAGTCTAGGTTTTCTTATGTTCATACAACTGAAAACTGCTAAAAAAAAGTTTTAGATAAATTTAAATTTTTGTGTCTGTGTGTCTTTGTGAGATGTTTTTTGAATCTGAAAATGGTTTTCACTATAATGTAAGAAGCACAGTATATATATAGACATATACAGTGGCAGGAACAGATACAGCTAATGAAATAAATGAAAGTTTTATCCTAATATCTAGTTGACATTGACCTTTTTAAATTCATCATCGAGTATTTAATATATTTTGCTACTTACTTTTTTCAATATCTATATAAAATTGAATTGAAAAGATCTTTTTTCTCAACATTAGTTCTTCCTCTAAGTGAATTATATGACCCAGAGGATAATAATTTTGAAAAGGTCTTACAGCCATCTAAAAGAAAAGTTTACTGTAAAAAATTTTAATAACAAATGAAATTTACTGATTTGCAGAGGAGACATTTTCCTTGAAATGAAATGAATTGGCTTCCATTTTGTGTTGGATGAAAAGCAATAGTATCATCAGGTTGTACATTGATAATATCATTAAAATGAATAGTTTTAATACCAGCAGTCTCTTGTGGTATTTGAATTAGATAGATTAGCTGATAAGTTAAATTATATTTATTTCCATTTTCCAGTTTTCTCCAGATACCAACTTCTCCAGTATCAGTAGGATTTATTCTATAATATGTTATGGATGATAGATAGCCTTTGCAAGGAAATCCAAAATTTGTATACATATTGAGGAAGGCAGCTCCACTTCCACCTCTATCTATTACATCATGGCCAACGATAATAGATGAATTTCCACTATTGCATAAGGGATTGTTATCTTTGGGTAAAAGTTTTAAAATCAAATATTAACTTTTATTCTAAAAACTTGAATACCAGTTTCCATAGATTTAACTAAACAAAAGTTAAAAGCAAAGTATCTATTCACGCTTGGAGCTGTAACATTTACAATGGTGGCTGATGGTAGATCTATACTATATTTATCAACTTCATAGCTCTATAAGAAAGTTAATTTGTCTGTAAAATAAGATTATGATAAATAGGCATACTTTGTACATTTCCAGGACACCAACTGATATATTTGTCGTAGAAATTGGAACTTTAGTGCCAAATTCAAAGTCAAATCCAATCACATCATTTTCATGCACATATGGAGGATTATCAATCTGTACAGTTTCATCTCCTAGTCCACCATTTGACCTTGTACATAGATTATGAACTTTGTAAAACGCATAATCCTGTCCATCTAACTTTCTCCATATTCCAATGCACATATCAGCTGATTCATTATTCTTTGAATATGTAAAATTCGTAATAAACCCATTAGACGGTACAGTAAAATCGGTAAGAATATTCAAAGGAAGTAGTACATCGCTAAATAATTGACTGTAAAGCAGCTCTGGTCCAATATTTTCTGTAATCTCCAAAAGAGAAGAGGGTCGATTGAGAAGAGTGAGGATATGAATAGCTAATAAAACAATTGATTTATTATTGAAAGCCATAAAAAATGAGTTGCAAATCCAACTTTGTTACGATGGTGTTTATCTCTTTATAATATTATCGGCTTCTTTTATAGTTAGGATCTGGACATTTTTCTATCTTCAATATATTGATTAACAATAACATATAGCAAAGATATCTCAGAGGAGACAACCTTCTTTCGTCATTGCTATATAAATTGTTCTAAAATCAACCTGAAATTTTATTGCCAATAATTATGATAGAAGACATTCTAACATTAGTATGGATATTAGTCTATCAGCTTATTTTCCATACTTGGACTATAGCCAAAAAGTTTTGTCAGAGATAATTATTTATCTTCTATTTTCGCTACTTTGATTTATTTCAAGGCCGAAATTGAATTAGTTAATGTTTAATGCAATTTGGATCAATATAGTCAATAATTTAGTATTATTGTTTATAGTTTCTGCAATATTGTACATAGAGATACTCCAGAGTACATTGAAATATATTATTTGATTGATCTATTTCTCACTGACTAAAATCTCTAAAACAAAATGTTTTATTGATGTTTCTAAGATCTTCCCAATAAATAAATCTTTCAAAATATAGACAAACGTCACTATTACTCACTTTAAACATACTTCGAAATGTTATGGAAAATTACTAAGAAGCGATTGCCTTTCAGAAAAAGTAGACTCATATAATTAATAGATATGTTTTAAGTCACTGTTAGCTACTACTCTCCTTTATATAACCAATGAAAATTTATTAGGCAATATAGAATTGTTTTAGAAAAATAGACCTGTAACCTTTGATCTAGGTGTCATTTTGAAAGTGATAGGGCTAAGGTGATACAAGATATTTAATATTTTTTAAATCTGGTTTAAAACCATTAAAAATTCTGATCTCATTTGACATCATCTACCGAGAAATACTGAGAGCAAACAAGTCTTATTCCGTTATAGATATATGTAGTCGACAAGCACATCGCCTAAATTTGGCAGCGAGCCAAATTATCGTTACATCAATATCGTTACGTCCATATAATTTTAAAACTGTTCCTACCCCCGTTATCATTCACTTTGTGTACGTGTATTACTTAAAATTACTGCTATATTTATTAGTATAAACCTTATATCCTAACGCGTGTGTATTAATAAAGTCGGTGAAATAATGGCGATCTAAGTCTGCTACCCACTCAACGACTACAGATATATATAATATCTATATAGAGATATAATATAAATAGCAGTTGAGTTTTTCTAAATATTTAAATAATATTAGTAGCAAACTTGTAATCTAGAAGATACACTTCAAATTACTGACTTTACTTTTGAGTAAAAATGTTCTATTTTTGGGGAGGGGAAAGGGGATTTTAACCCCCAACCCTAATCTAGTAGTTAATCTTTTTTCAGAGAATCTATAGAATATACAAACAAATTATTGATACACATATATAAATCGGCTGTCCCATGACCTAGGTAAATAATCAAAAAGTATGATAATTATCTGCTATTACAACTGTTATTTGATATTAAGATTTAACAATGAAACATTTTACAGTACCGGCGGTAAGTCACTGTAACACCTCAAAAAAAAATACTTTCTTGATTTTTTCTCTATCCGCACTTAAAGAATCAAAATGAGGGATATATTATTATATTTAATAATATTCTCCGTATCATTGTAGAAAGAAAATAGATGTTTTTCAAAACTCATCAAACCCCTAACGGATCAACTGGGATTTAAATTCGTAGGATTGCAAAATTGTTAGCAATCTGTTGAAAAATTGTTCAAAAATTTATAATCATGCCATTAATGGAGACAAATTTATAACTGTTGGAAATCTATTGGAAAATTGTCTACAAATAGAAATAATCAGTCTAAATGAGAATTTTGGAATAAGAAAAGAAACAATTGGATTAAACTTGAATCCACCGCTTAACAAAGAATTTTGATGAAAGATATGCTCTATAAGATAACTAAGCAACTAATGTTTGCATGAGGGTCAAGGTTATATTAAGCAACAGATTATATTGTTAAAGTAGAAGCAATAATGTCTTTTTTATGTGTTTTTTCAAGAGAGCTTTGTTTTAAAATTATAGTTTTCAACTGAAAAATAACACACCAACTCATGTTTTATGTAGAAATTCAAAGTTAATAGAAAATGAAAAGCTAATTATCCAATCAAAAGTTGAAAATACGTTACATCTTTGCGAAATTGAAGTCTTTTTAAGTAAAAACAAAAACGTTATTTAAATAAATATTTAAATTAACTAACTAATTTACGAATTTTGTAGATAATATCGCTCTATGAAAACCAATTATCTCAAGTTATTTATAGAAAGATACAAATAAATTAAATGATGGATTACACCAAACTTTCTCAAAAATTGATTTTCATTGACAAACGATAATACAGGTGGCGCTATCAGTTCGATAACAGACAAGCTTGGAATTTATCGAATTTTTCAGTTGCCCTTAATGTAATCTTAATGTTATTTATATGAAAGCTGACAATTGTGTCATCTATCAGATTAAAGCCAGAACAAAGCTAACAAAGTATAAACCAGATTCGCTTACTTTTGGCCAAGCTATGATTATTTGGTTTTCCTAAGTGTTGAACTTTGTAACATATTGTTTCTAAAGATAAATATGAACTAGACAGGTCGCCAACTGTAAAGTGGTGATTGGATATTAGGGACAAACATTCAAGTATATCCTCAATGTTTCATTACAACTGAGATAGTTGTAACTGGAAAGATCATCTGGAAGCAACACCCACTGAGACAAACCTTCTCCTTCAACATTGGACGTTAGTGTGGTAACTTGGCAACCTGCTATTAAATACTATCTACTCTGCTATTGAACTTTTACATTGTTACAAGCTTAAGTATTTTATTTCAAATAAACCATCTAAATTAAACAGCTTGCTTAAAGGTTCGAGTAGAACCAGTACTGTTGTAACTTGAAAATGTATAAGTTGGCCAAGCAGGTGCAGTTGACCGGATTATTATTTTGGTTTATTTAATAGTTTGGATAAAGTAAATATGACAGAAGGAGGAAATGGAAATGCCACTGGGGTAGTTACATGCTCTTATCCTTCAACCCCAGCAGTTCCAACAATTACAATTCAACCATCAGAAATGTCAGAAAGGCAACAAAGATTAATTGAAGACTATGATAGATTGGTGAGTGAAATGAGAAGAAAGAGAATTATTATTCCCCCAGATTTTGGAAATGAACACACAACCCTGCACAGAAACCTAATGTGGATAATACAACACTAATTCAAACATTAAGAGCTGCTTGGTACTGCCCTCATTGAACTATCCTTGGTTGCAACAATGAAATAAATGAAACTGATAGAAAGTTTACAAAGAGGATTACAAGAGGATGTTTTCATTTAGTGAACACCTAACATCCTAGATGTCAGACATTGGCAGAATTATATAAAGCTGCCAAGAATGCAGAAATCTCATTAAAGCTAACCCAGTGAAAACCAATCACAATGGTGTCCAAGTTGGAAGCTCAAAAGACAAAAAGAGCCCAAAAAACACCAAAGTGATAAGCAAAGATGCTTCAACAGAAACCCCAAATTTTTGGAATAGAAAGCATGTACCTGACTACAAAAACACTGCTAAAGAAATATTGTCTGTTTTTCAGATAGTGAAGAATCCATTGTCAGTTGTTATAAAGTAAACAATCTGAGAGAAGTTCTTTAATATTTATTGGGCAATTTGAAACTAACACTGGTTTTAAATTTGATGTCTTGATAGACTCTGGTAGTGACAGATCTTTCATCTCAAGTTATAAAAACAAATTCAAGGAAAAGCATCCTTCCCAGAACTAACCTTGAAAAACAATAGAGATGCTTCAGGTAACAGCATAGCGATATGTGGAGAAAATTTTGTTATATTAAGAATTTCAACAGAGGAATTGAATAGCTCTTGAGAATTTAGATTTACTATTCCCCAATTCATTCTTCCTTCTCCAAAATTTCCAAATTTGTCAAGTGAAACCATAAATGCTAGATTTTTGCCTCAGCATCAGCCTCTTTAGCCAGAATATTCTCATTTCCATTCACACCAAAACAGCTGAACAGCAAAGAATTATGGTTAAACAAGAATAATGTAATTTCGTATTTTACAGATTAACAAATTTCTTGTTGTATGAAATTTGGGTTTAGGGTCCACAATTCCAAATAAACTTTCAAAGTGATAGGTTAGGGTAAGAAGGCAAAACTGGTCAAATTTTGTCCAGCGTCCTCCCTCTAAATAACACTTTCCCACTTTAATAAATTGTTACACATGCTCTTCAATTTTCTGTTAATCTCTTGTTATCTCTTATTGATAATCTTATATTAGTTGATAGTACTATCTGTATCGTGCTAAATCCAACTGTTTTTCATCCAATGAAACCCCCCAATTCGACAATTTTAATGATTTCATTTGAATATTAATCATCTTCATTTCCTATTCAAAATAGGATATATAAAAAGGATGAAAGAGATTTGTTTCACATTCAGTAGTGACTAACCATGATATTATATTCTATAACTAGTGAGTATTTTTTTGCTTTTTTAACTTTTTTAAGATCGTCAATGCCATATTTTTTTCACTCTTCCCTTCCCTTAGTTTGTGTACTGCGTTTAAAATGTGCTCAGTTAATGAAAAGCCCAGCAACAGCAAAAACCTTGTAAAACTTCTGCTGACAGCTCTGCTGAAAAATTAGTTTCACTAACAAAATTTTAGAATTTGAGAAATGGCAAGGTTAAATGAACAAATATTGACATCAATCATCAAAATTTATTTAATTCATCAGATGACTGTCTTGATATAACTAAAACTAGAATGTATTACTCGAACATGACTATGACTGTATCAAAAGCTTCTAGAGCATCGTTTTCTTAGGAGAAAACTGGTAAAGAACTGGAATGACAACATATAATCTAGTTGATGGAAGATAATCAATTATTAAACGAAGTATTTATTTATTAACTTCACTAAATACTTTTGTTAAACAAGTCTTTTCTCTATCTATAATGATAAAGAAACGAGATGGGCTGGCTTTCATTATGATACTGACTGCTATTATTTCGGAGCACGTGACAAAGAGTGGGCAGTTGAAAGTTCCATTTAATTCCGAATAACTGTTGCTTTGAGGGGATTTCGTATGCATGAAATCAAATTGAATGTACTCGCCACAGGTCATTATTTTATTGGTGTGTTTGCAGCTTTCAATCCACTATCAGAAGCAGTGTTAACTCTGGGGAGTAGTGAAAGTTCATTTCATCATTCTATTAAAATCAACCACGTAACACGACATCTGGTCATTGCTTAAACGAGTGTCTTGGCAAATTTGGAAGCCGAGGAAAATATGGAAATAAAATTGAGCTCTGGAAGTTTATATTTAGATGCTGATTTGCAAACTTCTCTAACTAAATTCAAATAAACCTCACTTTTACAGTTTTGGAGAAAAAGGCTCAACTTGTAAACCAGATTCCATCAGCTTTTGGCGCAATAAAATTTGATTCGGCCAACACCTGAATTGAAAGTGATCAAAGATATATTGTTCCAAAAACTTGAATTTATTTATATCTGTAAATCTGTCATTCTACAGTAAAAGAGAATTGGAAGAAGCTTACATTGAAATTAATAATGTGAGGAAGATGATACTCTACAAATATACATTTTACTCTGTTGAAAAATCATCTGCAATGGGTGATGTACCGTTAGAATTGAATAAAGGTGATAAATTGAGAATTGTTAATAAAGGATGTATAGCAAGTGAAAATGGATTGTTAATTATAATATTGTTATAATAATATTATAAATATAACTTAAAGTTACAGAAACAGGAGTGAACATTCTCCTGTTCAAACGAATATAAAATTAGTTAAATTAAAAAATATAATAAAATTTGCAATGATCTTGAATCAATCCAAACAGGAAAGGATCATTTGAAAAATTGTTAAAATGACAAGGTAGATATAGAATAAGAAATGCTTCACCTGTGAAACCTTTTGAAAATGATCTATCAAAGTTAGAGTCAATCAATATTTAAACATTTATAAATGTAAGCTAATAATTAATTTTAAATTAACAAATGTTCACAATGTTTGAAATAATCGTAAAAGAATATGTTTTGTATTCAATGTTGAAATATTTTATTCTATGTCATTTTTTGGTATTGTTCTAATATGAATAAAGGACAATGTGTGCACTTAGATATAATGATTTATCAATATTTAGACTTTAGATATAAAGGTACATTAGAAAGACTTCTATTTCGTAGGAATTAGAATGGTGGAACTAGAGAAATACTTTTATTTCGTAGGAATTACAATGGTGGAACCATAGAAAGACTTTTATTTCGTAGAGTTAGCTTTTAGCACTTTAGAAAGAACTTTATTTCATAGGAAATAGACTCTTTGATCATAACAGATGGTGGCTACTTGGGAATAACAAAGGAACAAAGAACATGGAAAGGATGCATATCAAACTTGTTACATCTTATTCAATAGCATATGCTGAAGACACAGGCTTAGTTTTCAGTGGCACATTTTGGCCACATGGCCCTAATCTGAAGATTATATTTTATATGTGTGATATAACAGTCTTTCATATTTTTGTTACATGAGAATTATGAGACTGTCAGATTTCAACTTTGTAAGCTTTTGACTAATTGAATTGAAGCTTTGGTAAATGTATAAAAGGCAATACATTTTCCATGGCTTGTCACTTCAGTTCTTTAACTGTTATCTGATTGTTTAAACTTACTTGCTTAGAACTAGAAGCTCATTTACTCAATACGTATTCTTTGGATGAAATACTGATATTTTGTACGGTTTCATCCGGGTACGGTTTCACCCTCTACCAATTGAGTCGTATTTGTTTAAAAAACTTTTTTTATTATTTCATTCATTATTACTTGAACAAATATTGCAGGATATTTGTTTAAATGTTAATCGATAAAATTGTTTGAGTTTACAAAAGAGAAAAGGATGTGGGTGTTATTTAACAATGACCTTTTCTTTTATCCCAGCATATTTTTTATATCCAACTCCGTTGTAAATTTGTGTCTTTTGTTGCTTGTTACTGACCCAAAAATAAAGAGAATAATAATAGTTGCAATAGTAACTGGCATGAGGAAAAATGTTTGATCAGGAAGAAGGTATTTGATTTGTATTTTGGAAAAGAGGTGATGAAAAAAGTTAGGGCAAAAGCCATGATTTGTGTACATTTTCTGTCACATTCGAAAAGTAATAAATCTTATTGTTAAAGCAAAATATAAAATTGACTTAGCCAGAGCTTTTTCATAAATCAATTTGCATTACTCACAATAATCTGTGGAGGAGTAGTTTGCAAATATTTAATTGAGAGAAAATTGTGATGATGATATTTAAAATATTTCTACTATTAATTCTTATTTTAAATTTAAATTTGGTAAAAAAAATGCCAAAGGTAATCTCTATCATTAATTCTTGATTTCTATTTTTAATTTGAAAATGCTTTACTGCTATTATAGGCGATACTTGTCCAATTGGTTGGATAAGGTATCTTGATAGTTGCCTTGGAAAGCTTGAAGATAATTCAGATTCACCTCTAAACATAATTTCTTTATGCTAATGTAACTGTTTTAAAAATTGATTCTGCTAGAAAACTCCCAGTTATTTAACTATACATTGAATATTCTCAAAAACCCCAATATTTTATTGGTCTATTTAGAAATGTTACTCAAGGAAAGTTTTCTACTGACTTTAATTGGTTTGATGATACACTACTTCATTTCCATAATTTTGAACCTGGTGAGAATACTCAACCTCTCAACAATGAACTCTATGTAGTCATGGATAGAGATACAGGAATATGGAGAGATGTAGCATCAACATTTGGAAATTCTGGATACATAAGTGAAATGTAAAAAATTTTATAATTTAAAAAAAAAAGAAGAAAAATAACTAATCATATATTTTTGTAAAAAAAACAAAAGTTGATAAAAGTGGCTTCGGACCATATTGGCATGTTTTAAAGAATTTAAAGATCCTAGAGATTCCATTAAAGTTCAAAGTTCAAAGACTAGCTGCCTTCAAGTACTATACTAAAGTGTTTTGATGATTGGATTATCCTTGGACAAAAACTGTCGGCATCGCAAAAAACTGGTTTCTTGTCAAAAACTTGGTCAGATTATAAAAATGGATTTGAAACTAGTAAACCATTCTGGGCTGGTAACCAATTTGCCAATTATTTAACCACTTCTAGACAATACAATGGTAGAATTGATATGTGGTCTGAATACGAAAGTCATATGCACAACGAATTTGATGGAATCCCTATTCAGTCAGAAAGTAAATCTTATAGAAAGATAATAAATAAATTCAAAAATGGTGGTGCACCTTCAAATGGTGGGCTGTTAAGCTACTAAAATCATTTAACATTACAGAAATATCAGTTTTAAATAGGAAAGATTACTGTTGTATGTAGATAAAATATATAATATAACAAATGGCCCCCAATATATAAAGAGAATAAAATAAATATATAATTAGCTTCAGAACTATCCAACTTTACAATTTACAAAAAATAATTTCGACACTTCATTATTTAAACTTTGTAAACAATACACTGGAGCTGGTTTAAAACAAGCAATTGAATGCGATCGTAAGCCTATTCAAAGCTTTTATTTAGGTGTATGGATGACAGGTGATAATCTTAGACTAACATTATGCGAAGTTGAAATAAGAGCACAAACAAAAACTGGTCGAATTTTTTTTTCCTTTCGTTAAAATTCAACAATTAAACTCATTTTTTTGTTTAAAAACAAAAAGCCAAGAAACTTAGCGAAAATCGCCAATCGGATTCAGACTGTGCTGAACAGTATACCAGCTGCCTTCCTGATAGCGAAACACAAAGTCTTCAGTCTATATTTATTCTTGTCAATGTTCATCGTATACTATTCGTAAAGAGCATAAATGTTATCCGGGTAATATGCTTAAAATCAAATATCGCAGATATTAAAAAATATGTCATTTGTTATTGATATACTGTATAGGCAAAAAGTCCCCAGCCACCTTGTAAACTTTTTAGTTTAGATATTAAGCTATACAGAATAACTACTTTTAATTGGTGATAATAATTATTAATATGTAGAAACTAATATCCTTTACGAAAAATTATTAAAAAATTGTTTTTGTAATTATGCCTCGAAAAAAGGCGGTAGTTAAAATTGAGTCATCATCATTTAATTAAATATTTTATATTAAATTTTTTATTTTAAAATTTTCAAAAACAAGGAAGAGAGAAAATTTCGGCCATGTTCCCTGTTCCTGCCCAAAAAATAGATAATTATCAGACAAAAACCCCATTAATATTTTTCTATGACATTTCCTGAGTAGTGTTAGACAATCAGAGAACAAAAGAACAATAAAAAATTAAAAAATGGGCAAGATAAGTCTTGAAATGAGACAGAAAAGGTCAGAATATTGAAAGAGCTGAATATTGCTGGTACAAGTGTGAGATACAACCTAAAAAAGGCAAAAGAATGTTCTTCAATGGAAGACAAACCAAGATCTGGTCGTCCAAGAAAGATATGCGAATCAGATAAGAGGAATCTGATTATAATTAAAAAAAAACCAATTTTTTTCTGCCAGACAGGCATACAATGAGTGGAGTATGGCAGGTGAGGTAAGTTTATCTTCTGCTAAGAAGATCCTTTATAAATATGGCTAAAGAGCTATGTGGCAAAGGTGAAACCATTGACCAGCTCAGGTAACCAAAAGAAGAGAATTCTTTTTGCCAAAAAAATTATTAAAAAAACTGATGAGGAGATAGAAAGCTACACTTTTTCTGATGAATCAACTTTTGAGCTGTACCCTAAGCAAAAGACAAGAGTAAGATGCAAAACAGGAGTTAAACATCTACCACAATATTGCAGAAAGAGCTTTAAAGCAAAGAACTGCAAGGTAATGATTTGGGGAGCTATAAAATGTGATGGTTCCAGAGCTCTAGCATTTTGTGATGAAGCCGTGGATTCACAGCAATACATAGAGATTCTAAAAGATCATCTATTGCCTATATACACTAGATAAAACACATTTCAGCAGGATGGGGCAAGATGCCATACCTCGAAAATTTCTAAAACATTCCTCAGAAAAAATAAAATAAAATTTATTAAAGATTGGCCTGCCCAAAGTCCAGATATAAATATAATAGAAAACCTTTGGGCAGTGCTTAAAAAGAGGGTTTATACAGATCAATCAAAAAAAGGTGTTGACTAGTTATCCAAAATAAAGGTTACGCAATAAACTATTAGTTTAAAATTGACATTTGATAAGTTTTTTGGAAACATGGCTGAAATTTTCTCTCCTCCTTGTTTTTGAAAATTTTAAAATAAAAAATACTGTAAAGAAGGAAAAATTTTTTAATGAGTTCTATCTATAAATTTGGTTGTATAAATGTCTTATCCTTCACTCTAAACAAAAAAAAGATAATTAAGCAAGTCCTGTTAGTTAAATAATTCACTTTTTTCACTCTGAGAACAACCCTGGCCGAGACTTTTTATCAGGACTGTATATTTATTTATTTATTGCTATACATCTCTACAACAGAATCGAATATTCATAAAAGAATCAAGATAGCCACTGACAGAGATGACAAGTTAATGGAAGAGAGATACTTAGAGGGAAAGATGTACAGCAGGATAAGAGATATTGTCTTTCATATAATCTTCTTAATCTTTGTCATTTTGATTTGCTATAGTAATCATAATTCTATGATTTATTATCAAAATAAATATGATACCGAAGGTTCAAAAGGTAAAAAATTAAAAATCAAAATACGATCAAAATATACAATTGAATTAAAACATAGAAGATGTTCATCAGTAAGACTCTTGCAAAACCAGACTAGAAAAACGCCAATGCAAAGTTATAGATAGTATGAAAATTCTTTTAAAAAATCATACTTGCTTAGGAAGTTATTTGATTGGTAATAATACTCAAAATTTCTGTAAGAATTTTGGCAATTCTAATACAAATCGAACTGATAATGAGGCATGCATCTACTCAGCTGATGAGAAAGGGTACTCAACGTCATTAGGTGAAGAAGGATACAAAGCATTAGAAATTGTAAATGAATTGAAAACTTCCGGTTGGTTAGACGGTCAAAGACCTAGCATTAAATTATACGTAACAATACTAGATCAAGAAATAATCTCCCAGGCAACCTGGTTATTTGAATTCAAACCTGTCGGTGGTATAATACCTAAGGTTTATAGCGATTCATTAAGATTGTATAGATACACAGGAGTTGGTGGCCTAGTTACAATTATCTTTGAAGGCCTATTTCTTCTAATATAGTTAGCTTTAACTATTCAAAGTAATTATCATTTTAAAAAGTATGGTAATATTCCAAATATACTACTCATCCTTTCATTGGTATGTTATATTTGAGCATTTATACGATGTCTTGAGAACAATTATTGGTGTAAAAGCTGTAGAGAATGTTAAAAATTTGAAGAATGAATTTGTTAATTTATCATTATTCTTTACAGTTTATCAATTCTTTATGATATTTATAGGGTTTTGTGGATTTTTTGCCCAACTTTATACATTAACCCTATTAAAACTATCAAGAACAGTATCAATTCTTTTGACTGTAATTAAGAAGTCAAGTGGAGAGTTAACGTCATTGGCATTTTGTTGTTCTATCATTATTATTGCTTATGCTTGTTGGTGCTACATTAGCCTCGGAACATTTACATATAAATATAAAAGCTTTAAATATTCGTGCTACTCACTTCTTGTAACTATTTTTGCTCATTTAAATTTTGAAATATTATCTCAAAATGGCGGTCTTATAGCTAAAATCTATATTATATTATATACTTCTATAATGATTTTTTTTGTATTAAATATGTTTATTACAACATTAAACGAGTTCTTATTTTCCGTGAAGATTAATCCAAAGTTGAATATTGCAAAAGATGATGATTTATTACAATATATCACTAAAATTTTCTCTAGAATGTTGTCAAAGAATTACAAATTCAATGAAAATTTGACACTTGAATCTCTTAACAATATGAATAAATTTAGAGGTTTTTTGTAAAAATCATTTTATCAATATTTAATGATATTTATATTTCAGAGTTAGATGATAGAATAAACTGTCTAGATAAATTTATCTTGTCACATTCGTCTGAAGATCTTGAACTTTTTAAATTTCTACTCAGACTGAAGTCTAAACCAATTTTAGCCGGGGCTGAATGATTAAATTTTCTATCAATTGTAAATGACTAGGCCTCATGATATTCCCCTGATTAAATTATTATTAAATATTGAATAAACATTCTTGCTCTCATTTAACAAATTCAAAACTATTCCGAAGTTAAAACAAGTACATATTCAAAACTTGTTCAAAACTATTATTTGTTCAATAGGCCTAGTAAATAAAGAATTATTTGGTGATATCCAAAACAAAGAGGTCAATAATTCTTTCTTCAACGCTATTTAGGTGCTTATGTTCAGATATATTGAATTTTCTTTTTAAATAATTACCTCTATCGATAGGACTTTTTTCTTATAGAATTGAATACTTATAGGAAATCACTCCTGAAATGTTGAATACGTAGTTTTGATAAAAATTAGTTTGCATAAATTTAAATAATTTCACATACCATTCTACAAACTTGGAATTTAAACATATAGTGAAATTAATTTTCACTTTTGATATTGTAATCGTATATCAGGTTTTTAGAAGGAATAGATAATTACAAGTTACAAGAATTATTAAATACTTAAGAAATAGATACAAATAAACATACAGTATTAGATGGTTTAAATATTAATATTAAAAATAAGATTAGCAAAAGAAGCTTCAGCTGATGTTTTGGGAAAACACTAATTTTCAAAATATACTAAATATAATCTGAAGAATGGAAGATTGAGTTCGGGCCATGGGAGCCTAAAAATATGGAGGAGCTGTAGGAGCTAAAATTTTTAAAAAAGAAATCAAAAATATAAATTTTCGAGTGTGTGACAAAGACTTTTGACAGTATATACATATTCTTCATCATAAAGCTTCTCTTGTATTACTTCATAGCTGCTGTGTAGCATCAGCTTTATGCGTGAAAAGACGTGGCTGTATTACAGATGTTATCTTTTTACTTGTTGAAAAGTATAAATACTCAATATCAAAAGCAAAATGATAAAAAATTCTTCTTTGATGATGTTTTGAATGAAATTTTGGAAGTATTCTAAAGAAAGATGACAATTAATTAAAACTATTTTGTAGATCTAGTGCAGCCACTCTTACTTACTCTTAAATCTATAATATCATAAATTTGAGCAATCGCTTTTGAAACACAATCAGTAGAAAAAGATGAATTAAATAAAAAACTTTCTATGAGTACTTGAACATACAACTTGTTTACATACAGATTTTTCTCCATAAAAATATTGGCTGGTGCAGTACCTGCTTCCTGTGCAAGTGCTGTGATATCGTCTACCTTTATTTCCACTTCATTTTGTACATGACGTTTGACTTGCTTTACCTGAACTTAAATAGTTGTCTAGGCCTAACCATTTCTAAATGCTTGCTTTTAGATAGTACTTCAATGTTAATTGAATTATCTGAAGATGTACTATAAATATGAGCTTTGTGAATCTATTCTGATGTAAGCCTAATAACATTTAGCTTTTAACGAGTGAAACTATTTTCTAATACTAAATGTATTATAGACGTTTTCTTAAAGCCCCCTTATTTAATTAATAATATTTATTTCATTGGGAGAATTTTAAGAAAAACTTTGAAAATAATTCTTTACTCCATAGTTTTTTTTCCTTTGGTTAGCATCTTTAAATGGGTTTTCTATTACTTTGAGCTATGCTCCTAGTTTAAAAATTAAATTTTTAATTTTAATTAATTTATAAACTTGCAGACTGTTAATAAATAAACATGTAGATAACACAGTTGCACAAATTACTATTCAAACTACATAGTTTATAATAATTGTTGAAAACAGCTTTTAAATGTAGCAAGATTTGTTAAGGAAATTTAAATGATTTTGTCAAGCTACCAATTCATCAAAATAAAAGAATGTCGCTTCATTTTTCAAGATTGCGCAAATTTACTTTCTTCTTTTTCTTCTTCTTATAATCTTGTCTTTGCTATTTCAATAGAAACTGTAAAGTTTGCGTTTAGAGATATTTTAATATCTGGATAGCGAAGGTATTGAGATTTGAAAAAGATACAAATTTTAATTAAAGGTAAAAACACAAATGAGTAATTTGAATGAAAATTATTGATTGAATTTCTAATTCCCTCAAAAATACAAGTCCTCTAAAAGTGTACCATTCTAATTTCTACATATCAGCACGTCACTAGTTCTACGTGTATATTTAATCTCCAGGTGTAAACAAAACTAGAGAATGTCAAACAAACACATGCGATATGCTTGAGGTGTGTTAATTTAAAAATATCATAACCTTGTTGTTGACCTAATATAATAATAAAAAAATCACCTATAAAATGGTGTCTATTACAGTAAGTCACTTCCAAAGTTGGAGAGTTAGCACATGAATGGAACATTGAAAAATGTAACACAATTGAAATATGCAAGAATTAGTTGTATAACAACTGAATTTTTTCAAACAATTGCGTTGTTACTAGCTATAATTTTTAGTTTTTTCGTCAGTCACAACGATTTTAACGAGTAAATTAACGTGAAATGACTATATTTAGATATAATTTGGTTTTATCATCATCGAATTTTATCGTTTCAAGTTGAATAATACTTCATCTCAAATAATTGATGTATCAATATGATTAAGGGTGATATCTACTGTGTTTATGTAGTATAACAGTTATGTTTCACGTTAGGAGCAACGTGATCACATCTCATAATTATCTAATCACGTCGATTGACATGTGATTACGTTTTTGGTAATACGTTGTCATTACCGACATTTGGCATTCTGACAACTTTTCCAATAATTGTATCGACTGGTGTTTTCATTGTCTTTCAAATGTTAATGGAATTTTAATGTCTCTGATATTAATTAAATATGTTCATTTAAATCATATCCTTAACTTTATAGTCTATTGTATGAGTGGTAAAACACTCAAAATAAAACTTTTTGACTATTCAAGAATTTTGAACAAAACTGATATTGATTATACTTTTGATTAATGGTAGGTTTCTTTTTAACCCCTTCCCCGCTCATTCACTCATCCACAAAATAGGCCCTAGAGAAATTGATAAATTTTTAAAAATTATTTAAGTCATATGAATAGAAACATTTGACAATTGAAAGATTTTTATATTTCTGAAGAATACAAACTACACAACAAATTTTCTGTCAAGTTTTCCACTCTTCTAAGTACAAAATCCAATATAAAACTTTCACTTTCAGTGTTGAAAATTCCTTTACAAATAAAACTTATTGTTTTGAAATTTTCAATTTTTAAATATTTTGAACAAATTCTTTTTGAATTATTCGAATTATTATAATTTAAAGAATTTGGCCATGTTTTAATAACATTTTCGTCTGTTGAAAATTCTTTACTTATATAGACTTTCGGACGAAAAAGATTAATCATTAATGAGTGATTTGTTTTCTTTGTCAATTGGATAGATGACTCTGATTGAAATAGAATGCAAGGATATATAAATTCATCAAAAAAGTTATAAAGTGCACAAAATTGGTGTTGAGTAGTATTTAGAATAATAACTTTTCTACCATCTGAATTAAGGCATAAACATATTTTTTATGTTGAAAAGTAAATGGATGGAAAACATACCTTTGTGGTTTACTTTAACATTATTTATTAAATAACTCCAACGATTTCTGAATAAGATTTCGTCTACATCTTTAAAGTAGTCTGTTTGAACTGTAATATATGATATTGAAGTTGCAGTTGGTCTCCCAAAACCAAATTTTATTTGTCCAACTGCAAATTCAAGCCAATAATTATTCCATTTACCGCAATCAATCAGTGATTGTGAAGCATTGAATTTTACTGTAGTTTTATTATAGTTTAATAATCTAATATAGGAAATTTCAGTTTTATTTTCAATATTATCTAGTCTTAATATAAAATATGTTTCAAATTTGTTGACGAAGCGAATGACTAAGGATGAACAATTAGTGTCATCTCCACCCATACTTTGACCTTGAACTTGGAAACTGAATTCTGTAAAGTTATTATATAATTGTTTAGGTAGGTAATACGAAGCAAAAGTTGTGCTCTGAACGCTATAAATTTTCTCGTCAGTTTCTATAAATAAACGAAGTATTTTCAGTTAAAAAAACAATTTATATTTTTCTTACTTTTTGCGAAAATATCTATAAAATATAAGGAAATCTTTTCATTTGAATATCCTTCTATAACTGTAAAATGAGCCCAATATTCAATACTAGAATTTCCAGAATATATGAAGCAAACTGTGTCTTCAGCCTCTTGAAAATGGATTGTTTGCGTATGACCGGAGCTCCATAGTAATGACAAAAGATTTATCTTATAATCTGAACGCCATCTATTGAAAAATTTGGCTACATCTTAATAAATCATTTAATAAAATAAAGAAAATTCCTTCATTACGTTACGGAAAGGCATCCAAATTCTGGCTTTGTTGGAAATGCTAAAGTTATATTTATGTATTGTCCTTGGCATTGTCCAGTACCATTAACTAATGGACAGGTCACTACCCAACCTTTAATAAGATGTTGATTAATTGCATTTAAGCATATTCCCAGGGATGACGTACAAGTTGCCCCTAAACTATGAAAAGCTACATTTGTGTATAAAAGATCATCTTTAACTACTTCATCTGAAGAAGATTTATCAATCATAGGTATAAAGATTACAAGTAAGCAAGCAGTACTTACCATCATAAGCAAATACAAGTATTGAATTAAATCCAATATTCCTCATTGTGGGGTTTTCATTACCGGCTTGAAATCTTATAGCTAAAACAGCTTTGCCAATGGTTTCTGGCAGTAGGATACAAGTCGTATGTGGATTTAATATAGCTATTAATTCTTGTCCATTATCAAAATATAAATTTGTTGTTGCAGGCTTCTTAAAATTATCATGGTTTCTCTGATTCATGCAAATATCGATAATATCATATCTCTTTTTGAAAATTATTTTAATCCACTGCTTTGCACAGTCTGCAAAAGCACATTTGGAGGCCCAACCTTTCCAGTTTTGCCACCTAGGTTCCAAAGCATTGAAACAATTCCAATAATTGTCATATTCTGATTTTGCTGTACATTTCGCCGAATGGTGTTTGCTGTTGGCAATATTTATAAGTTTTCCATCTGTTAGGAAGATTATAAAAGAGAAAGAATAACATGAACGATCATCAATAGATACCTGTAAATTTTAGATCTGTTGCATACAATGAGTACATTTTAGAAATTATTATCAAATAATACATAAAAACCGAACTTTTCAACATTTCTAGATGGTTTACAGCTTCCTTTCTTTAAAGTAGAATAGGGCAATCTTTAGAGATTGATTTATATCCTCAATATCCATATGTATATAGTTAACTGTTCAGTTATATGTAAACCATAGAAATTGAGCGAAATTGAATCTTTAGATTCAAGATAATTCAATAATGATGTCAATAACTATATTTTTTCATACAAGTTTGAATGAAATACTTTGGCTGTATAGTATAGATCAAGAAGTTTTTAATGTATAGGCAAATTTTTACTTGCTTTAGAAGTATAATATCATTAATTAATTATTCATTGATATTCGTATTATGCGCTATAAAACCTGTGTTCCTGATCCTTCACTTTAAAAAGAGAACCATATTATACTAAAATTATATTATGCTTTCATTGTATTGTATCTATTCAATCATCTACTAGTTGATTAAGCTTTGTTTTGGTGTTTGCCTAATTTTAGAAAAATTTTTTACAGGAATTTCTTTAATTTACACTAAAGAGCAGACATTTCGATTTATCTACGATTTTTAACGACTCTTTGTTAGTTTTGTAGAAAAAATATTAAGATGATCATATAGGTTTATTGAACAGAGAGAAATTTAATGATAATAGCATTTAAAGACACTTTTATATTTCTTACTCTAACCCTAATCCTAACCCAAATGTTATGTGTAATTTTTCAAACCGTAAATGTAAGTCTTGCCTAAACTTTTCAAAAATCTTCCTAACCCTTTTTTTAGTGTTTCAAACAAAACTCAATTTTAGACAGTGTGGGCGTTTTATTACAGCCTCCTCTTATTTGCTCTTATACATCCTCTTCTTTTTTGTTCAAATAAGACACGCAGATTGAAAATGTTCTGTATATAAAAAATAATTACTCAATTCTTACAAAATTTGTTTCCTATGTAGTTAGATTACCAAGTAGATGGATGTTACTATAGATTAACGATAGTTCAGAAATTAAAAGATGATGTTGGAAGAAAGAAATTGAATATTAGACACTAAATAAACACTTTCATATTCTTGAAAATTGTGAAGGGATTTTTCTAGTATTTTGTAAAGAGTTCACCAAACTTTTTAGTTAGTTAAACCAACATAAAGCAATTTATGCTTATACTGCAAAGTATTTTTTTACAGTTGGTAGTCATAATTCATATAAGCTATATCTTAAAATGAACGAAACAACTGAAGATATAACATTATGATTATCCTCTTCTATATCATAATTGGGATGATAATATTTCAAAAGTATTAACAGCTATATTGTATAAAGTAGTCCGCAAAAATATTGGTGCCCCCTAAATTTTGATACGCCGAACAATAAAAATCTTTTTCACAGGGAAAAAAGATTTTTTTTTTTTGTCTTAATTACTAGATTAAACATAGATATATATTGGGACCGGTCGAAAACGGCCATAAATGAAATATTTGAAAGTTAGATTTCAGCCTGGGAAATGGTTAGGAGGAATAAGATAACTGTTGATATGTTCTTAGGAGGGTCCCATCTAAGGGTTAGGGGTATTCAAAAAGGTTAGGCAAAAACAAGGGCTGGGTTAGGTTTAGGGTAAAACCATAGATTTATGGCCGTTTTCTACCACATCCATATATATTAGGTATGATCGAAAAATTTCAAGCTCTGTGCTATAATTTTAAAACAACTTAACTAATCCCACTGATATTTTCCAATAATCTTAGTGAATTAGTAAACTATCACTGTGTAAACTTTCATTCAATTCTGTCAAGCCATTTCAATTTTATTTTCATGTAAGCAACCACATGTCATGTCCATACATTCCATTCAATGAAATATCATTGCATTTTTTGTGCATGAGAAGGTCTCTCCAAGGAACATTTATATAGGTTAAAGAGCTTTTTTGGAGATGAAACTCTGAGTGAATGTTCTATAAGAAGGTGGGTATCTGACATAAAAAAGGGAAGAAAAATTTATGAAGACTTGCCAAGTTGTGGTTGTCCAAAGACATCTGTAACAGAAAAGAGCAGAGTTCTGGTACCATTAAGGCTTAGTTCATATGGAATTTATGGAGTATGGAGAAGTTTTCAACTCCATACAATATATTGAGACCCCTAAAGAGGCTGAGAAAGAGATTACATAGAATCAGACCTGGAAAACAAATAATTTTACAGCACAATAATGCAAGACAACATACAAGTCTGTTAACAACAGACTTTAAAGGAGACCAAAAGGGGGTCATTAAGCCCTCACTCACCATACATCCCTGATTTGGCCACCTTTGACTATTATCTTTTTGGGAGATTGAAGGACCATATCAGAGGGGTGCATCATGATAATTTAGGAGAATTGAAAAAAATTATCAAAGATTATCTAAGGAGAAAGCCATCCTCCTGTTATCAGAACAGTATCAACCTACTTCCAAGCAAATGGTGGGCTTGCATAGAGAAAGGAGGGGAATATTAGAAAATACAATTGTTAATATTTTTAGAGTAGACTATAGGCTATAACATAAAGAAAAATTAATAAAATTTCACAAAGATTTCTTGCAAAAAAAACACAGAGCTTGAAATTTTTTGATTGTACCTAATATATGAATATCTTTGAAATAAAATTTGGGTAAGTTTTTATATAATTTTTTTGGTTTTATATAATGTATTGTTTTATTGATTTTTTTTCTTATTTGGCCACATTGCAAAATAATTGGAGTGGGGGGTTTAATGTTCATATTTTGTCTATTTTTTTCTATGTAGCCACCCTCTTTTTCTAAACACTTGCTCACTCTATGCCCCATTCCCCTGTATAAATTTGGTATCAAGTCTGGTTGTCTTTTTATAATCTCATAAGAGCACTTTTTAATTTTCTTTGATAATTCCTCCTCCGATTTCAATTGTGGACCATCATAAAGCAGTTTTTTGGTGAGACCCCACATGTTCTCAATAGGACTGAGGTCAGGGCTCTTTGCTGGCCAATCAAGAGGGTGGATGCCATTCATTTGAAAGGCTCTTTTAGTTGTCCTAGCAGTATGGCACCCAGCATTGTCTTGCTGGAAGATGTACTGCCTCCCCATTTTAGCTGATATATCTTCTATTACAGGCAGAACATCTTCCACAATAAAACTGCTATAGTTGTCAGCATTAAGTTTCTTCTTTATCCTCCATATCTCAAAGATTCCATCAGATGTTATGAGTCCCCATACCATGACTCCGCCTCTGCCCATATTCTTCATCACCCTTAATTCTTTTTCACCATAATTTGTCCAAGTTTTGAAGTCATCAGGGCCGCTCAGTGTGAATCTAGCCTTGTTGGTGAAAATTACTTTAGACCAGTCTAGGTTATCACTGATCATCTTAAGGCAATAGGTTTTTCTTCTTTCACAATTGTTGGATCCAAAAATTCAAGTATAAACAAGTGAGACAAGGTCAGGTCTTTAAAAATATTTAACCCATGAACCTTTTTACTTTTTTTTGCTATTAAAAGAGTAAAATAAAAAAATTTAATTAGTTGAATATGTTGATTACATAGTGACATTTTCCATGTCATATTATATTCCATAGAAAAAAAAATTTAATTATTTTAGAAAATAGCCCAGTGGCCAAAAGTAGGGTATCAGTACTGTATTTTGTATGAATTGAAGCAAAGTACTGAAAATTTTTTAAAACACTTTTCAGTATATGAATATTCGTTATTTTGCATGTAAACATCCATTTTTAATGCCAATTTTTATATATTTAACCTTTTTACCTATACAAGATGTTGAGTAGAGTAATTCCGTATTTAACCTTTATAGTAATCTTCTATTCCATGGATAATTCTCTTAAGACATTTCCTACGCCTTTCTCCAGATAACAATCTTAAGAACAATAGAGAAAAGTGGACGTTTTGTCCAGCATCTAATTTATAAAGATACTCAAATAGAATAACAAAATATGTGATCATCAAATTTTTTCAATGATTTCATTTTAATCAACTTTTAAATTTTCACACAAACTGTCATGGTTAAACACTGTTAAATGTTCAGCCAATGTCTTAATGACGTAGTTTCTTTCTTGATATAAGAATTAACAAATTTGGTGTCTTATCGGTGAAATTTAAACACACCAATCTGTGGTTGCTTTGATTGTATTTTACAGCAAAAAATCATATTGTAGTTGTCTTGGCAATCTAGCACTTTTAGCTTATATTTTTCATTCATATCCATTGAAATTATTTCTCTCCATTCATCTTCTAAAGAACTATCAAGTTTTCGGGGTCGACAGAAAACGTCCATAAGTGAGAAATTTCAAGACAAAAATTGGGATTGAGAAATGGTTAGGCAGAAGAAGACAGCAACTGATTTATACTTAGGAGGATCTCCTCTAAGGGTTAGGGGTAATGGAAAAGGTTAGGTACAGCTAAGGGCTGGGTTAGGGTAAAGTACTGATTTGTGGACGTTTTCTGTCGTATCCGAAAAGAATATTTTAAGCCATTTTTTGATACGTAATGTTTCAATTCTGAAACAGGAATATCGTCGTCTTCTTTGGCAGTCATTCCCAAATCTCTTTTAAATATTTTTTCTCGGGAAATTTTAACCGAACCCATGCTAAAGTACATTATTGCTATTGAGTAAATGCCTAAAAATATTACTGTTTTCATCGCCATTTTCTATGTGTTAACACAGACAGAAAGAAATAGAAAATAGAAAATGAAACTGAAGATTTCTAATAGAGATAACCAGTTCAAAGTGGTTATAGTGACGGCTCCCTCTTTTGTCACAAATATTAAAATACAATAATAAAGAATAAGTCAAATTATACTTTCTTGATAAAGAACAAATCTAAAATTAAAATTAAAATTAGGTGAGACAATTAGAACATCAGTTTGAAAATTGTTGTAAGATGTAACTTATTGTCGCGATTATAATATTATTCTTATTTGTGTTCTTCTTACAATATTTTGTAATATTTATGCTTTTCATTTTGATCCAAACCTTTTTATGATGTCACACTGTCTGTTAAGCACATTGATAGTTAAGAAGAAAATTTTAATAGTTTTTAGCCACTAGAATTTTATTATTGATATTATCTCCCAATCAGATATATCCTTTAAATTCTAAAGTTGGAATAGTCAAGTATTTTCGTCTACTTTACTTTTCTGGTTTTTGCCATAATCCATCTATTTTTTATATTAGTGTTTTAATAATGAACCGGAAGTTATCGTCTCCAAAACCTATGGCCAATCAAAATTACTTTTGACAGAGCTATGCGACTGCACAAAATAGCAGATTGATTATATATGCAATTTTCAATCAGAGACTATTTCTCCATTGAGATCATCAACGCATGATCTCTTTTTATAAATATGGTCACTGCAAACCTACAATACACAGGCATAAAGTTACTGCAACTTTAAATTGTCAGAAGATAGAAAAAAGAATATGGCGCTTGCTAAATCAACAAAGATGTTGATATAACAAAAGTGGCTGTTGGATGCGAGGAAAAGGGGGTCGACAGAAAACGTCCACAAATGAGAAATTTCAAGACTAGATTTTGGATTGAGAAATGGTTAGGAAGAAAAAGACAGCAACTGATTTTTCCTTAGGAGGGTCTTCTCTAAGGGTTAGGGGTAATGCAAAAGGTTAGGTACTGCCAAGGGCTGGGTTAGGGTTAGGGTTTCATTTGTAGACGTTTTATGTCGCATCCTGAAAAAAATTGTCATGCATTTGGAGAGGATACGTTTAATTTCCAATTTAATCATCAATTTCATTATATATAACATTGTCATCACTTTTGCAATGTATAAAAAACGCTTAAACCAGTTGTAAACATTCGTTTGAATATAAGTGACATATTTGACCACAATCAGCACTATTTCGACAACAGTGATAGTTCTCTATTTTTTTTTAAATATTTTGAAATCGTTTCAATATTGTAAAAATATTATCCATTAATTTCAGAGTTTGGTACGAGATGTTTGATTTTTTATAAACATAGGTCAATATGGGTCTCTATCTTTTATAGACATTCCTCCTTCACCTTACAAAAACTGTCTATTGATTTGATTCGTGTACAGCTCGGCTCCGCCAAGCAAAAATCTTTGTTTAATATAAATGAATATCTGTTAGCACTTGTATGCTTTGTAGTATTATAAATGTAGGAAATTTTTGACTGTTCCAATTCCTTTCCAGTTGTTTATTAATTTATATGAAACACTGGTTGAACTAGAACCTCATATTTTCCACATGTATCTGTATGACATTGTATTAAATTAGAATTTAAGTGTTTTCTTTAAAACGGTGTATAAAGTGACGTGATCTATGGATAGCAATGCAAAAAATATGAATAAAAGTTTAAATATTGTTAAATAATTGAATTTCACACAATTTGAAAGATTTCATTGAGTTTGTTAGAAAGATGTCGAAATTAACGAAATTTGTTTGTAAACAGTTAAAGGTAATGTTAATATTTTGTTTACATATTACATCGTGGTTGTCATATGTAACGAAAACTGGTTGATGATTTTGAATATCTTTACCAAATAATTGAAATTTAGAGAATTGTTTAAGGCTTTCAATAATGAAATGAAGATTATAATTCGAAAATGTTAAACAAGTATTCTGATTCCGATCAGCTAAAACATAAGATGTGCCATTGCCGCAAAGGTTTTGATGAAATTGGGAATTTTTGCGTAATTCTAATAGCTGGAAATGTACATTCTAATTTGTGGATTGAGTATCTAAGTATCTCTCCATCCGAATTTACATCACCTAAAAACACTCTTTTTACTGGTAATCTTTTAATTTTCCACTATCATCAGTCCAATGAAATTTATTTCGATTGTAGGATCCAGCCTTTGGATTGGATTCACTTAAACATTTCCTACTAGAAAAACAATTACAAATTCCATCAGTAAATTGAATGGCGTTAAAGAAACTATCATCCCAGAAGAGGAAACCGTGATCGTTAACCATTGACGCGTGAGCAAGATAGGTAATACCTGGTGAGGAGTTTGTGACACTCTTTAAAAATATCGTTAACTCTTTTTCATTGAATTCTTCGTAAATTATTGACTTTTGATAGGTATACTTCTCTGAATAATGAATGCTGTGCAATTATTTTAGTTTTTCAGAATTATTGTCCAAATATACCATTCCAAATTCATTATTTATAATTTCACATGCCACATTTGATATACCACACTCAATGTACGGTTGTATTCGAAACGTACCGGAAGTGGTGTTTTTCTTTTGTAACGCTTCGAAACACGTTCTGTAAACTTCCTCTTCCAATTTGACGGATGAAAAAGTGAGTAATAAGAGTAGACAGTATGAAAATACTACATTTATAAAAAGCTAAACTAGACTAAAATATTGAAGAGCTGTTCAATAGGATAGATGTAAAAAGCATTTTTAATAAATTATTAGTTACTTTTGAACTGTAACATCCTTATAAATTTTCTCTTAATATTTATAACTTGAAAAAAGAAAATATTTGTCATTGTAATATTTTCCAGTATTTTTAAAACAAGTTTTCTAGATAATCTATTTCATGGTTTGTACAATGTAAATGTTACTACTACTTTAATATCTACCTGTACAATATGTTAGTTTTGACAGTGATAGTTTGGTGAGAAACGTAAAAGGAAATGGCTCTGAATGGCACACACTGACAACTCGTAGTTGAAAATAATTTAACAATTTGTATCTATAATTCAACAAAGGGGCAATAGTAAACGATATAACAAATTCATTAAAAAAATTTAACAAATGATACAATTAAAAACATCTGCTTTGATGAAATAGTTAATTATAATTATTGTTTGGAAAAGAGACGATTCTATTGTCATAAAGGCTATTTTAATAGCGAAAGTGAAGTAACTAAATAAGTTCTATTGCGAAAAAGATGACAAAAATCAAATTGAATGTTTAGTAATTGATTTTAAAGCAAAATGGTTTCAAATGTTATCATTTAGCCATCAAATGTTCAAAATCAATTATTTTTGGTAAACACAAAAACAAAAAGAACCCGTCGATTGGCTGATATTTGTTTCTTTTTTATTATACTATAACTATAACCGATTGTGTTTGGTTACTACTTAACAAGAAACAATATTTAAAAATACAACAATATTTAGAAATTCAATTTTTAATAGTATTGTAATGAAATATTTAGAAATAAAGATTAATGAAAACTGCTATAAATTATCACTACCTGAGATAACTAGTCATGAAATTATATTGATTTACTAACACTTTGGTTATATATATGGTAAATCATTACAAAAAATCAATTTTCGGAAACATAACATTTTAGGATCAATGCAACGAAAATAACTCTTTGTTGAACAGTTGGAAAATTGAATATTCATTTCACAATCGAAAAAAAAAATTTTATCAATTAGGTCATGTAATTTTGTGTTTGATTATAAATCAGATTTGATATAAAACTTTATGGATAAAAATTAACAATAAAATGTTCCAATGAAATTGATAAACGTAAAAAACATGAAAAGAAATGTGACTTGATAAAATTATTAATTATCTTTGATGTTTGCTATTCATTCCAAAAAATGAAAAGAAGTGATAATTGCTGGAAATCTCCATCAGATGTTACCGAATAATCTAAAAAAGAAATTTAACTAGTCTGGTTGACGGAACTGAAATTTTAACAGTTTTTTTTTATATTTACACCGAATTATTTGAAAAATTTTCAAAATTAAAAAACTTTTTTGTCACTAGTCATACAGTGATTAATCTCATTTTGTTTCTTTTTCCAACTAAAAAAATTCTATATGAATTAACGTTAACAAATCGTCCAATTGAAGTTTGTTGTGAGGTTTATAGAAATATATATATATATATATATTATATTCTCATTTAAACGCCTACAACGACATCAACATTAACATTTCAATAAGAAATATCTAAAACACAATTTTCTCAATTTAGAGAACCACATACTTCAAAAGAACGCAAACCTCAGAAAGAATCTTTCTTTTGAATTAACAATAATATAAACATATTATCGAAAAAGGGTGTTTGAAAGTATTCCATACTTTGCAAAACTTGTTCAGTCATTTTTTTGTCAGATTATCTCAAGATCTATTTCTCTTCTCTGCCGTCTCTGTTACAAATAATTATTTTCCAGCTTCGATATATCAAGCGCAAACTCGAAAATAAGTTTAATAAGAAAGAAAAGTGCAACGGTATTTTAGATTGTAAAAGTAAAAATGATGAAAATTTTTCCCCAAAGCTTACCAACTATGAATGTATGAAGAATGCATAACCTAATCAAAATTCGCGCTCCTTAATTGATAATGTGCGAATGTATAACATTCATTATGTGGAACAACATTGTGGTTTATATTGCATCCAAGAATCTTTTGACCAAGAGAAGATAAACTTTAAAATTTTAATAAAAAAATATCTTTTTTCTTTGAAATATCTCAGTTTTAAAACCTCAGTAAATGAAAACTTTGTAGCGAATAAACCGAAAAATATCTTTTGAGATTTACAAGTGTTTTGGACATTTTTCATTTACAATCTGAATCTGTCTATAAAAAATTCAAGAATTGTAAAATCGCTCCTTTCAATTAATGTCAACAAACTGGTGTTTAAATTATTTAAATTTTCGCTGATTTCTTCAACAGATTTCATATAATTTTCCAATTGCACTCTTAATTTCATTTTCCTAGCATAATTCTCTTCAATGTTTTACAAGATTCTTCATACCCTTTTATTATTGAATTGCTGAGTTTTAAATTGTTTAAAAGGAAATTTTTTTTCATAGTTCAGTACAGAACAGCAATGCAAATTTACAAAATGTATAGGGATGGAAAAAGATTATCATCACAAGTTATGAAAATTGATAATAGAGGTTGACATTAGATGACTAAAGTAAACTTGAAAAATAAACAAATTTGAAATTGTTCACTTATCACCAATTGTAATTGTTTAAAATTTTTAAGGAAATGGTTAGATATTTAAAAAGTATTTTTGTCATATTAAGATTTCGAAATAAAAGTAAATTTTTGAATTACAGTGCACTAGAATTTCCAAAGTGATTTCATGACAAGTTTAACTGTTCCAGAAGGGATGATAATAATCAATAGATTCAATAGAATCTTAATTTTATATTTTTTTTCTAACAATTGTGAACAGTTTGAATATCTTTAGCATTCTATTTTTTGCAAAATTGCTGATTAAATTACTCCGTACAATAAGATACATATCTAGTAACACTGATTGATTTCCTTTTTGCCTTTGAAACAAGTAAAAAATTTCTTATCATTAAACAATAAATTTCATTTTCATTAGTTATTCTATCATGGAAAAAATTCCATAAATACAATTAAACAGAAAAACGAATTAAGCAAATTTTGTCAACTTCCTATATCTCTTCTTTTTTTTAATCGATTATATATAGCAAATATTCAAAAAATCAATGATACCCATCTGACTTATTTTGTTGGAACATTACTGAACAATACCCTATATAAAGAAATCTCAATTTTTGAATTACAATGCGGGCCAAAACATAATAATACTTCATTGTATATTTTAACTACAAATTTTCAATCGAACATTTTACGAGTATTCATCGAATCCCCATCGTTTTCTCTACTATACAGAATATCTTTTCTATAAATGATATAGATGTCATTGTACTCTCATTTGGCATTCGAAAAATTTAGTGTTAAGATTACTGAAAAAATATATTTAAATATTATATTATTATAGTTCATTGCATTTCATTAGAATAAAATGAAAAAAAATTTCGGGAAAAAAGTCCAATATTTCAAAAAATGTTAAAATATTTGCTCCTAAAACTAATCCAAATTCGCCTCCTACATCTGCTAAAAGTTCTAACCATGTATATACGGGTCTTTCTATAAGCTCTTCAAAGAACATTATTGAAAAGAAGAGATTGACGACGACGAGACCGTCCGATGCAAAATTTTTTATACCAAAAAATCATATCTTTTTCATAGTCAGGGTTAGTCTTTCAGTTTTGAGGATGAAAGAGATGTATGAAAAATACGACTGTGACATTGATTTTTGCAGTTATATCTCAAGAATATTTTTTCATTTTTAATTATCGCTTATGCACAATAGATTGTAAGGAGAGCATATTACATTCTGATTAGAATCTGCATGAAAAATTTTAAGAGCAATCTTAACTTAGTCATAAAAATATAGAAAAAAATATTACACCTTTCATTTAAGGTGCGACGCATTTGTAATGGTTTTTTATATAATTGGTGTGACAATGAGATAAGCATTGGCTGAAACGGTAACTTTTATCTTTATTACAATCACCATATGGCTTAGCAAGAAAATTGTTGATTTTTAATGTTGTTGAAAGAAGATATTCCTTTCCATAAGTTATCTTAATACTAGCTTTCTAGCCCATATTCCTGTCAACTATTGTAAAATTAGATGCATTGAAGAACTGTTGTTTGAATAAACACTATTATAAAAAAATATAATAAATGCACAATAATATTTTTTAATCAATTATTGTCTTTTGCAGTTAAAAATTTGTTTACAAATATAACAGCATTTTCGGGCTTTTGACCTAAATCTCTGTACGAACCTTTTGAAGATATAAATTAAAGATTTTTCGAACAGAACAAAAGAAATTCTATATAAAGAAAGATTTGGATTTGGATTTTTTACCAATATTGTTTTGAGTGTATTTAGTTTTGAATAAAGTAGGAAAAGGACTTTATTTTAATAGTTACCGTGAAACATATATCTTAACGATATACATTGCGACGGTAAAGACAATTCAGCTACTGAACGTACAGCAAGGGCCACCTGGCTGGATTCTTAAAACGTTACGTTTAAAAGATACATCGGCTCTCTGCCGGCTATTACAAACGTTAGTTATCGTAACTTATTCAACATTTAGATCGTGTAAGAAATATTAAAATATTTATAAAAATTTTAATATAAAGTATGTTGAATAAATTAGGCAACATCTTTAATTGCCAACAGTGGGCTATGGTCTTTTAAAACGCAACGTAATAATACTCGCCCGGCGGCTCTTACAGAAATATGATTCAGTAGTTGAAATGTCTTCACCACTTTGACATTCTTTAATATAGATGTTAATAGGTGACTATTAAAATAAAGCCTATCCTGCTTTATTTAAAAAAGTATGTGATAAAACTTGTTTTTAATCGATAAAAAAAATTTGCGATAACTTGAAAAGTTTTCAAATGATTAGAAAATAATAAATAATGTAGCAGGTATCCTACTTGATTGATATTAGATTTTTCTCTTCAAATACACTATTACTGATTACGCTAGATTGAAATTATTTGTAATCAATAAAATATTACTAAGGTACAATTTTGCTGTTAAATCAGTCATTGAATTTCAATTATGTTATTCAACATTTTCATATTTTATCGAAAACGCTGCAATTTGCAATCCGAAATTGTATTTTGAACTTAAAGACCGATATCGTCTGTCAGATATAATAAAAATTAGAAATAGAACAATTTTTGCATAATTATATTTTTGATAAGATCAAATTGAGAAAAAAACATGTAAATAACATATCCTCCTGTAATAACATTTAAAAGTTACTTTTAATTTTGTATTCTCTAGTATAAATCTAAACAGATTTGGTACTTACAAAAAGAAAGTATGTGTGTCCGGCTTTTAACACATGACACCAGAATCAAGATAAATTGTCAGGAAAATGTTAGTTAAAGAATAGGGTGTAAAAACGCTTACCATTGGAGTACGTCAAACTTATAAATTGAAAAAATTGCCTCAAAGCGATTAAATAATAATTTGCAAAATATTACGTATTTAAGGACCTGAAGTCCAAAAACTTTAAGAAACAATATTAACAATAAGGATGTCTTTTGGTGAAGTTTGATTTTATTGATTAAGGAACAAACTTAATGATTTACAAACTTAGCAACTTAAGACAGCAAACACACAAAATCTCCATATGTGTAAATGTTCTAGAAAAATACCTTCTTTTTAAATAATTACATGCCATTGTAGCACATTGAACATTTTCTTTTTCAACTGAAAAATGCTTTAATTTAAAGCATAATACAAAAAGCATTTCAGATTGTTAAGAAGACACACAATGCCTGATAAAAGAGGATATATTCTGGTAATATATGTGATATTATCATTCCTAGCAGTCTTCTCATTCCCATTTATTCTAACATTATTAAGAGATAACATAAGGTAAGTATTACCAACCATTCACAATGATTGAAAGAAATCTATTTTAAATTGTTTAAGTAAACAATTATCTTTACTGTTTGTTTTTATCAAAAATCAACAGGAAGATAAAATATGCTAAAATTTTTATTCTGATTTATCCTCTTCTCAACACGCTAAATCCGATATTGGGAGCATGCTTTTTCAATAGATAAAACGTCATTTGGATGATAATACAATACGTCATTTTACTCATGTCATATCCATTTATGGTTGTCATACACTTTTCAGCTGTACCAAGGACCATTGAGCATTATACTCTATTTACTTTCATATACTTGGCAATTATCATGCTCGTTGACATTCTTATCTATATTTTCTTCTGTAAGTTAGTTTTCCACTAGAAGAGACAGAGGAATGCGACAGAAAACGTCCCCAAATGCATTGAATACCCTAGCTATAACCTCTCTGATTACCCCTAATCTTTAGATTGAATCTCCCTTACAACAAATCAATAGCTATTTTACTCCTAACCATTTCTCCATTCGAAGCCTTGCTTTCAAATATCTCACTTAGGGACGTTTTTTGTCGGCCCAAGAAGAGAGAGAGAGAGCGAAATGATTAATGGCCTAATTTTTTTTACAGTTTTCATTATGTTTAAAGCATCGTTTAAAAGAAAATCGGAAAAAAGAATTGTTGACCGAAATTAGAAATGTATGTATAGACAATATTTAACAAATACAGATTTATAATAAACATAATTATTTTGTTTTGTTTCCAGAAGGAAAATAAGATGAATTATGCCACAGTTCAGGTTTTAAATTTAAATGAAGAGAGAAGGTAAATCTTAATTCATTAATTCATTTTTTCGATAAAAAAAAAAGTAAATATAAAATTACTACTAAAAGTATTTATTTTCAGCAATGTTAACACAATTTTTAATAAAAATGGCCACTTCTGTATAAATCACTACAAATGAAACAATAAAAAATCAGCATATTAATAAAAATGTACTCACTCTTTATTTTATTAATCAAGCCGTTCGTTCTGAAGCGTGACACAGTTTTGATTTCCAGGTCCATCACTACTCAGTGCTAAGCAATGCTAAGACCTAAAAAGCTTGTCTTTGAGTCAACAATTCCATACAAGTTTTTTGCTTCCTTTATGATTGTAAATAAAATGGAAAGTACAAAATCTTAGATCCACCTATGACATAAATGATAGTAAAAGAATGTAGAAAAAGTATTGGGGTTCTTTTGGAGACAATTGGAAAATGGACAGAATACTTCCTACCATATAAAAATTGTTAACAAAGGTATTATACATTCTAGAAATTGGACTGATTTACCAAATAAATCCATGGGCATTTGCATCCTTATCAAGTAGGTGGGCTGAGTCATATCAGATCGATAAATGAAAAGAAGCCTGTTTCCAGGAAAAGAATTGTTACGCAAAAAATATACTCTTTTCATACATATTGCATACGATTTTCTTTTTCTAGGTTCAATGTTTACAGAGGACTGTAGACTTTTTCAAAAACCAACGAATTTCAGTAAGAGTTTTCCATTTGTAATCTTTTTTTATCAATAAATGTTTCGTATGGTTTGTTTTTTTTTCAATTTTGATAGACACTTTCAATAGTTCTATCGAAAAATTTTTTCAAAATATTCAATAAATGATTTTATTAGTTCACATGATGATGGAAATCTTGAATGTTCAGCAAATGAACTGAAGAATACTGCATTCATGCGAAAATAGTATTACTAACGTCATGAAAATTTCTATTCACACATCAAACTGAAGCATATGTTTGAATGTTATTGTTTTAACTATGTAAATAATCATAACTGTAACTTTAAACTTAAGCAAATCAATTTATGTAAATTCACTTGTTCTACACAATATTTTAACGATATAATTGTTCACACTTTATCCACCATAAATGTATTTTGTTACATTCAAATTTCATCTCCAGATGGCGTTACTGATTCTAAATAAACTGATTGCCAATTCTGCTGAAGGTGTTATTTGAATGAATAAAAAAGAATGTCAATTATTTCCACGCTACCTTACACATACAGTATAGGCAAAAAGTCCCCAGCCACCCTGTAAAATTTTTAGTTTCCATATTAAGATATACAGAATAACTACTTTTAATAGATAATATATTTCAACGTTATTAAATTTTAAGCGATTTTCTATTTCTATAATCTAATTACTGTTGATAATCTCTGACTACATTTATTAAATTCTAGGAAACAGTTAGACAAAGTGAAATGTCTCTAAAGGTATAAGGTTGTTCAAATGGGCGTGAAACCGTACCTGGATGAAACCGTTAAACACACATTTCTGTAATAAAAAAAAAATACTACTAAATATAAATTAAATATTTTCTTTCATGTGTACCAAAAAAATTAAAAAATATATATTTTTCATGGCAGAAGTCGCCCACTACCCATTGCAGAAGTCACCCAGAACTAAGGCAGAAGTCGCCCAGAGGAGTGACAAAGGTCGCCCCAGTAAGTGAGAAAATATCTTTTTTCTTCTTGTTTTAAATATTTTAAATGTTTTGTTGATTTATTTAAGTTTTTCAGTGATAAAACAAGAAATGATTATACCAGTTTCCATTTTACACAGGATTTTTTTTACAAAAAATGTTTCATTAAGCAGTTCCTAATCATTTAAAAAGATATTTAAAGAGGCAATTGTCAGTCCATTAATGAATCAGGCATTTAATTGAATCATTTCACTCAATTTGACTGTGAGACTGTCCTCATTTGACCCAAACTCTTCAGTTTTTACACTCAGCCTCACATTGGCAAGTGGTATGAGAAGTTTGTCAATGACAAAATGGCTGATATGGGATGTGCCTTTTTTGACAAAAATTTCATCAAAAACTTCTTTATGAAATTTGAATGTTTTTGAAAGTTCAAGATATATTTAGCTAAACTATGTGTTTTCAAGTTAAAACAGTCCTGGTTCTACTGGAAGTACTAAACAAATGTTTCATTTAAATGCTTTTATTCAAATAAGATACTTAAGCAAGTAATCATATCAAAGATTAATAACAGGTAGATGCTTTCTTCTAACCGAGATTGTTTCTAGATGATTTTCTCAGATGATTAGATGATTCGAATGAAATGATAAGCGTTTATATAATATGGGGTTTGTCTCTATCATCCGATTATCACAAATGTAGTTGTAGAACTGTATATCTTCAGCAACAGGAAATTTAACAGTCAAATTGCTTGTTTTTAGGAAATATAATTGAATAACTTGGCCAAAGGTTTATGTGTTTTCTCAAGTATGTTTAAAGCGGGATTGGCATACTTTGCCTAATAGGGGGTTGGAAGAAAACGGCCAAGTAGGCTAAATTTAGGGTTAGAGCTCGGTAAAAGGTAAATTTGTGGATATTTTTCATAATTATGAAATTACATATATAGATTGTTTCAACAACCCCCAAGAAATTCTACAGCATATTTTGTATCAAAGTTGCACCTTTTAAAAGATATATTATTAAACATTTTTTTAAAAAGTGATTTGTTCTATTTTTTCAGAAATAATTTTCTGGCTATGGATGTATTTTTTACTCAGCTAAAGTATCAAAAGAGTGATTAGCAAAGAAGTTATGATATTGGCAACTTTTTTAGTGAGACTTACAAATCCTGCTGCTTGTTCTGTTTTGTTTTCTTTAAAAGTTTTCTCTCTTTTCTTCAGGCGAGATTGGTGGCTTTCTGGGGTTGTTCCTTGGTGGAAGTATTCTAAGCTTTCTAGAGTTGCTTGACTTTCTCCTCAACCTTGTCACGAGAAAAATATATATATCAAATCGCCCAAAGTTTTTGACACTACTCAAACTATTAGCAGATAAACACAATTTTTTTGTGTTATGAAAGTGCAACTATGTGTGAAAATAATCCATTAAGACATCTTCGAACATCTTTGAATTATTTCTATTCACTTGCCAACATATTTAAAGAAAACCTTTTTAGTTTAGCGACAACATCTCTCTCCTAAAAATAGTTAACAGAGAGGAAATGCTGAGATTGAAAATAAAGTATCCAACAGTCAGTTTTCTAAATCATTATAAATTCACGCACTACTTTAGACAATGTGTTTTGTCATTTTTAGCGGAAAAACACATTCAATATCCTGCTTTTTCGTAAATTTTCTTGCAATATCTAAACCAGTGTATCGACTTGATAAGATCAATAGAATATTTAAGTTTTCTTATATCAGTAAAGTGCGCGGTCGATTGCATTCATTATCTGTCATTTTTGTGATATTTTCTTTTAAAAACATTTTCTTTTTTGGGTAGATTTTCTATAGCCCTCAGCTTGCTGTTGTTCAGACACTGATATGACAAAACCACCAACTGCTATACCACTGCTTAAAACAGTTTCTTAAACTCGGAAGAAACTGTATATTTACATTTGCAATTTTTCCAATCAAAACACAAAGAAAAAACTATTTTTTTTGGTTGAAACATCAACATTTCACTTGTTTGCTGCTGACGTGATTGTTTCAGCGAGTAGAGCTGGCTCTGATGTTTTTGATACAGTTGAGCTAACCGCTAACTTTAATAGTAAAACGTTTATAACTACATTTGACGCTCTGTCTTCATTTGCTGGTGGAGATCCACACTTTAAATTATCTTTTCTGGATGAATTGAGCTCATCAACTAAAAAAATATGCTATGATGTTACTAGCTCACCAGAACAGTATTTAGACAGCTGGATTTACTTTGGATGGTCTTGGGGCAGCTGATTATCATATGCAGAGAAATGTTATTCAGAATGTTACAGTTACGATCAATACCATTACTCTTGACAATAAACAAGTGATTAGATGGACTGAAAATTCAGAAGAATTCAGTGTAAAAACTGAGTTTTTCATGTATCAAACAATTAAA
>CAJFCJ010000095.1:0-20378 GCA_904063045.1 Dimorphilus gyrociliatus
AAGTATTTGAACACTGAACCAGATTTTCAAACATATTTTTCAGTTCAGCAAATTCAATCTTATACCCTTTTAAGATTAATGTTTCTAACTTGGAGCAATTTTTTAATAAATTTGTGAATGTTCCAAAATTTTCATATTTAATAAAATATATATTAATGCACTTTAAAGTGTTTGATGAATGCATGAGTCCTTCAAAAATAAAATCCATTATTTTGTCTCCATAATTATCTTCTAGATGAAAACTTTCTATTTTTGAACAATCTTTCAGCAACTTTCCAAACTTTCATATGATATCAAGTCTAAATACATTCCTTTTGCAGTTATATGCTTTAAACTGTCTGTTGAAGAAATGAGTCCTTGAAAAAGATAAAAATTGACACCAGAACAACCAATGAAATATTCAATAGATTTTAAACTAATGAAGCTTATTGTTTCTATGTTTGAAAAATTTTTCAACAAATTTTTTATCTTTTCCATATCACCATCAGAGAAAGAAAGTTGAGAAAAATATATTTCCTTGAGAGTGTTTGATGAATTGAGAAGACAGTCTAAAATGCATTGTAAACAACTTGGGTTATTCCCATTATTTCCAACTATTTTCAAAGTTTGAATTTTTGTTATGAAACGATGATAGATGAAAATTTGACATTTAGAGAGGAAATATTTGGTGGATGATGAACTTGGAACTTACTAGTGAGATATATGCAGTCTCCTTTTTGGGTAGGAGTAGATTTTTCAATTGATTAAAAACATTATTTAGTACAATAAAGAAATTATTTCACTTCCCCAGCTCAAGACTCAATCTGTCCAGGGGATTTTTGTCACAGGACATTTTGTCAAGGGAATATACATTGCTCAATCCTCTCAACATAAAGTTGTTATTTCTAATCAAAATTTATTTTCTCTTATTATTGAATGCTTAACAATAGCATTTTGCTGGGGTTTAGGCAACTACCCAGTCTTTTTGAAAATACCCACAGTTTTGTGGTTTTACCCTAACCCTAACTGAGCCCTGGAAACTGTTTCAAGCACTTTATTGTTGCTAACACTTAGTTTGGACCCACTTAATTACAAATGAATTGCTTGATTATTTTTCCTAACCCATTCCCAACCCAAAAAAATTCCAGAATAGGTATTTTCAACAGCCCCCATTATAGAACAGTATTAGTCTGTCTTTAACTACCTATAAACATTAAAATTGTTATATCAATTTAAATTTTGCAAACCTAACTACTGGACAAACCTTTAAGTATTATAAACCCTCACTGTTTCATTCCAACCATCTAACTTCAATTTGAGAGGATCAACCTTAACTAACTGGAATCATCATCCACTAGGACAAGCCTTCTACTCCTTCAACATTGGACACTAGTTTGGTAATTTGGCAACCTACTATTACTAACCATCTACTCTGCTATTCACTTGCTTAACTTTAGCTTTATTACAGTGTATCTATTAAATCAACAAAAGTCACATCAACGTTACAATAATCAAAACATTGTTTAAACAATAAAAATAGAACACAACAGCTGACATAAATAAATTGTTTTGAAGTGTTTTTTACTTAAAAAAATTTTTGAACATAGCTTTTGAGAAGAAATCCAAAATTTTTCATCGTTTCAAAAGGTAAATTAGTTTGATTATAAATTAAATTATCTTTCTCTATTAATAGAATAAGATAGTTGTTTTTCTGAAAAAACACCATATTGTTCGTTAAATTTCGAATATCAAAATCAAATTGATGAAGACATTCTAGCCTTTTTGTTAATTGTTTGAAAGATTTGAATAGACAAACTACATTGTCAATGTGGATTTTGGAAATATTCATTGAATGAATATCTTGAAATTTAGTAAAAACTAGACCATGATCTTTTCCATGAACCAACAAGTTTAATTCTGTGTAAAAAAGTAAGATTATTTAAGTTTGTCAAATGTTATTTTATTATAAAGTTTATACTTCCTAAAAAGTACTCAGTTTGTATATATTTAAAAAATGTAACTCTGGATGATTTAACACATATATAGATTATTAAAATGAAAAGAAAGGAAAATCTCTCTCTCTCTCTCTCATACCTGTTATCTCTTTTGGCAAATGATAGATTAAAATTCAAATACCAGTAATTATGAACATATGGATTTAAAAATGAATTAAGTGGTAGGATAAAAATAAATATCCAATTGTATGTTTCAAAAGTAAGGTTACTTTTTCCAAATGCAGCAAAGACACCTTGACAAATGACAAACATTTTTATCAGAATTTAAGAATTTGTTAGTCTGCAGATGTTAAAATGTTCACCTAACAAACACAGAGGTAGCCAAGTGACAATATTTGTAAAAATAATTATTAATGATTTCTTTAATGTTGACATTAGACGTTCCATGTAGAGATCTTTTGATAAAACTGAAGAAGAGTTGATTACAATCTTAAAGATTTTCACATAAAAAAATAATGTTAAAAAATTGAGAAGAATTGGAATAACTGAAAAAGTAATTAGAGAAAAAATCCAACCATCAGCCTTTTCATTTGTTAAATGTAATGAAAAGCATAAAGAGTATCTTGATGAAAAATTCTATTATGATTGATTAATTGATTGAATGATTCATTGATAAAATCTCTATCTTTACTCACATTATAAGCAATCAATGGAACAGTAGCCAGTATAACAGAAGTACTTACTATCAAGATGATTACTAGGCCTACTTTTTTATATGTTAATTGAATTTTCATGCTGCTAAGTTTCAAAGCCCAAGATTTCTGCCTACAGATTACTACCATAAAACAATTGGATGAAAGGCATGACATTGATGCTAGAATGTTGAGAAATTTACAAGTATGACTATGCCGCCATTCATAGTCGTAGTCTATGTAACTTCCGGAAAATATTATGTCATATACACAAATGCAAGATAAATACAATATAAAACTAAAATCTGAAAAGACTAATGACAAATCCAATAATTGGTGGGGTTTTGAAATGCTTTTTAATTTCAAAATGGCCGCCATAATGTTACCAACTATTCCAAAAAATGAAATGAAATATAATGCAACTAGAAAGAAAATATTATTTTTATTGATTGAGTAATTAATTTAAATTTGAAAAAAAAAATTTTTACTTTTTTGAATATTTGAACCCAAAAGATTTTGGCAAGAATTTAAATCATTCTGCTTTGGTAAGCATTCAACCAATTTTTTTATCTTCTTTACAAAACAACACAATGTAAAATATTCACTTTTTAAAATTTGAATATTTTTCATTTTTTCAAATTGAAAATTTCTAATTTGCTTTCCATCAACAAGATAAGTTTTGAGTAGATTCAATTCAATCAATTTTACAAAATTATCAAGTATTCCTTTTGCTATTCTGTGAATTTTTGAAGATTTTATATGTAAAAATTGTAAATTGTTTGAGGAATGGAACCAGTGTTTTGATAAATTGACAAAATTTAGATTAGAAATCTCTAGATGGACTAAAAATTTTAAATGTTTGAATGTAGATGATTCAATTGTGTGAATATTATTTCTATGGAGTATTAGAATTTCAAGAAATTGAATCTGGGCAAATGTGCTACTGTCTAACATTTTAATAGTATTTTGTGTTAAATTTAAATATTTTAAATTTTCAAATGGAATAAATATCTTTTCACCAAAGCCTCGACAATTTTGAATTACCAAACTGGAAGGTTTCACACCATTTTGATTGTTTAGATAGCCAAGTACTATTGAAATATTGTTCACATCCTCTAGATAGATAGTTTTAAAGCTATATTCAATTCTCTTGTCAAATTTGATACTTCCTTTACAATATAGTTGTATGGATGATAAACATTGGCAACCAATAGGGCATGTGAAATTATTACATACTTCACTCATCTCATCATCGCCAATGGTGCATTGAATATATGGACAAATGTCAAAATTCGTACAAACTTCATTCTTGTTGCAAACTTTCTCAAAGTTTAGAAATTTCATAGAGAATCTACATTTGTACATGTAAGGTATAATGTGTGTGTCTGTATTTGAGTAAAAGACAAAGTATCAATAAGCAAACAATCAGTCAATCATCCTAAATGGAACAGACTGCAGTTCTCTTCATCATCTTTAAGGTAGCAGTCGTATTCACCATCACAAACTTTTTCTGATGATACACAATGTCGATAACTATTACACTGATACATTCCAGTTGGACAAGGTTTTTTGCAGAATTGCAGATCGTTATATGGTGGATGGGTCCATATGCCATATGAGAAGATTACTTTTTCACTTATGATACAGTTGCCTGTGTGAATCATTTAGTTATAGAAACAGTTTTCTATAGATATCTTTTAAATTTAAATATACTTGATTCTGTATAGAAAACTATATTTTCCATTGTATCTAAGGAGATGAAGAGAGAGAGAGAGAGAGGAAGCAAAAAAAGAGGCAATTTAAAGTAATTTTTTTTTTTAATTTAAAATTTTTAAAAATTTACTGTAAGAATTTGGTTGTGAAATTGCAGATGGCTTCCACTTAATACTAATTTGTCCTTTGTTACATTTATAGTTTAAAGTAGTAAATTCTTCATCTTGAATTTGGATAGATGAACATTTTGAGAATAGTAAAATTAATAAAACTTTCTATCCTTAACTTTGATTGAACAGAAAACTTTCTAACAATAATTTTCTGATACTCAGAAATCTTTATTGTTTTTCTGTCAATTCAAACTATTTAAACTTACTCGCACAAGTCATTAAAGGTGATTCATCAATTCCACTTGGACAATCTCTCCTCTTATTACACAACTCATAGAAAAATAATAATTTATCAGTTTCACAGTGAGATAATAAATTTCCAGATCTAAGTAAATTCTCTAAAAAGAAATTTTTTTTTTAAAAAAAAACAGGGGAAAAAAATCTAGTAAGGTAAAAATGTCAATGAGAAGATTTTAAGTTAATTTTTTCAACTTATAATGAAAGGAAATGATTTAATGAATGGGAATTATTATCACAATATTTATCTAAAAAATTTTCCCATAGTCATTTACCTTACTGTTTCTATATAAAAAAAAACACTTTTTGAGCAATTCTCTTCGTCAGAATTATCTGGACAATCTCTGACAATGTTGCACATATCCTCCTTTGTGATACATTGTCCATCTTTGCATTGAAATCTTTGCAGTTTTTATTTTTTTTTTAAAGATATATCAATGTTTCTTCTTGTATGGAAGGAATTCTACTTACTCTTTTGGTAACTTACTATCAACATCACCACCATCACCACCAGTATTACATGGTTTAGAAACTTTAAAAAGAGAAAATGTATGAAAAGGAATGAAGAGATACATTTGAAATTTTACTTACAGCAATTTTTTTCATCAGATTTATCTTTACAGTCATTAAATTTATCACAAATTAGAACATAATTCAATAATTTTGTTCCATTATCACATTTAAAATATAAATTATTCATAGGTGAAGAGCAATTTGTCTCATCAGATTTATCAAAACAATCGTAAACTCCATCGCAAAGATAAATATTAGATATGCAATATCTATTGATTTTGCATTGAAAAAATCCCTGTTGACAAGCTTTTCTAAATACTTTTACAATTGAAAAACGTATGCTTGGAAGATGTTCTATTAAAAAATGATTGTAACAATGATGATAATGATGATAATAAAAGAAAGAGAAAAAGGAAAAGCATACTGACTAATTTCACTTTCACATATAATTTTGTCAAATAGCATTTGCTCAGTAAGGCATGAATGGAAAGCAAATTGATTAAAAGTATTATACTTGGCAATGTATCCGCAAAACTTATATTCCAAGTGATGTTTTGGTTCAAATCCTGTGTACTCACAGCTGTTACAAACCAGTAATAAAGTGAACAAACAGCAAAAAAAAGCAAACAAAAAAACAAACAAATCTATATCATATTCAAATCCCCACATTCCAATTAAATCCAAAGAGATATTATCGCTATTATAGAAACTTTTCTTCTTCCAGTTATATTTTGCACCTATACCAGTTTTCATTTTGCGAAAATTTTCTCGCTACATATTTATTACTCACCAAATGGAAATTTTGTTTTTGCTGGTGATGATTGTTTTAAAAGGATAGAAAACGGGTTAGATTGTTGAGTATTCTTTTTGAAAAGTTGATTTGTCAAATGCATAGACATTAGAAATCTTGCTTCATCTCTTGTGCTTACTCCAACTAGCCTCAATCCGCGTTTCTTGCAAAATTTTACAGAATTTTCGTAATTTAACATTTGACCAAATTGAAAATAATAGTAGCAACTCCTTTGAAAGGTAAACACGTGACCAATGCTACTTATATCAGTATTTTGGCATGAAACACTCTGTTGGAAACATTTCAATTGAACAGCAGAATTTTTTTCCACATTTAACCAGTTTTCTCCAAAATTAGTGACAATACATTCTTCCAATTTTTTTGACTGATTACAATTCAACATAAACAGACATTGATTGTCAACATCCCGTTCAATTGTCATAATCTGACCACTTGAATAGCCAAAATACTGACAAACTAAATCAGTTGTTGATTTTGTGAAACCAAAAATTGATACGCTAAATGTGGAGTTGTTGTAGGAAACTCTTAATTTATTATCATTGTTGTTAAACTTTAAGGCTAAACCTTTGAAGAAAAATTCATAGAAAGTTTGTTTTATTGTTTTTTTTATTATATTATATGTACCAGTTTTTAGGAAATGACCAAAATTTTTTGGTTCTATTAGGTCTACTTTTTCACATGCTAACTTTATAGCATAATATGTTATAGAGTATTTTTTATTTATAATTTTACAATAGCTGCTTTCTTCATTTAAAATGCATTGGTATACTTTAACAACTTTTTGTGTATAGATTTCATGCCAATGTTGGAAAAATTCATTTTTTATTAATTTCATTGAATAATCTTTACATAATTGAGAAAGTAAAAAGTCTTTATGATGAAGAGATTGCAAATTAAAAAGTAATGGAGAAAGTTGTAAAGTAGTTGTAACATAAAATGGAATAGTTAGATATTTAGAAGGTTTATTTTGAAATTTTGAATTATTGACATTATTTTTCCACACAATATCCCCTGTTTGAAATTTACTTTTCTCACAGAAATCATTGCTACAAGATTGAATGGATGAATTAAACTGTAGAGCAGGATTGATAGTGGCAATTCCAGCTGTATTAGCCAACCCAGTATAAAAGTAGATATTAGAACATTGATGAGTATAGTTTGTGTAATAGCAATAGGCCTTTGCTTCATTTGAAATTCTTTTATAGATTATTGTTATATTATTTGTCTTGTATGAGTTAAGAGTAAAGAAATCTAAAAAATACAGTAAAAGGAAATCAATTAGGGTGTTAGGCTTGAAAAAATTCTGAATTATTCTCTACATGGAACATCCTTTTTAAAACACTTTATACAAATGTTTGTCAGTCTGCTGCAATATATATCACAATCAGCTATCTTCATTGAATGACATTTAAACAATAATGCAGAGTCTCTTGCTGAAATGAATGAAAAAAGTTAATGATTAGATAAGATGATGATGATGACCTTTTGTTATATTTTACCTTTGCAAGTGTAAACACTAACTCTTAAATTGTCGTATCCCATACTTGAACAAATAAAGCGAGCTGATGGGCTAACCAAACGATTTCTGCCTAAAACAATATTATAATTTTGTCCAATCTTCTCTATTATTCCTTTAACTATTCCTTGACAAAATGCTTTTGTGCATGTTGAATGATCTTTGCTAAATTTAAATTCAATATCCTGTATTTTCACTTTCTTTGCAATTGTCATTGTATTACATTTGGAAACTACTCTAAAAATATGATGCAAAATTATTAGAGAGATGATAATGAAATTGTTGATATTTTTCATTAAGTGATTGAGTGAGTGAGTGAATAGGTGAAGAATATTTTGTTTAATAATTGCTTTTTTTTTTTGCTTGTATTTAAATGATGATTAATTTTGTCACAAATAAATTAAATTTAATTTTGTAATTTTTTCAAACTTTTAAAAAAATTGCTTTTTTTATGTTTTTATTAATTATTATTTTAAACAAAAAAAAAAACATTCATAGTTATTTGACTCAATCCTGTTTTGTATTATATGTTTGAATATGATAGGATTGCAGTTGTTTTTTTAGTAGGCAACCAATATCTTTAACATTTCATTTAGGCTCAAATTCATTGTTTATTATTGCTAAATGATCAACAATCATTTCTCTACTCTGAAAAGGTGGAAAATACTTGTATCTGTTATATCTATATCTAAGCCAATCCTTACCATTTTCAATACGGAGTTTCTATCAAGATTTCCTTTATAAAAGCAATTAAACTTGTGTAGAGAGTGAATGAAATTAACATAGATTCGCACAGTGCATATCATTGAATGAACAGTTTTCTTGTTGGTGGTGTGAAAAACATTAGATTGAAAATGTTCAAGAAAGAGTATAGCTGGAGGTAAAAGTGTGTTAGTTAAATATTTAAAAGACTGACTGAATGGTGGGAGAGAGGGTGGAGCACACAAAAAAGAGATGTACCTATTAAATTATAACTTTACTTAATTACCTGGATAGACACTCTGATCAAAAAATTCTTTTTTAAAGATATTCCTAACAAAAGAATATAGTTAAATTTTTATTAATATTAAACTCTTTGAGCAAGAGAGAGAGAGAGAGAGAAAGTAGGAGAAAGGGGGAGGGAGGGTGTGAGAGAGTGAGAGAATGAGAGAAAGAGAAAGACAAACAGACATCTACATAAACAGACAGATGGACAAACACAAAGTTGAATCACACCTACATCATTTATATATATAAAGGTATCTACCTTTCATTTTCATCCTTCTTTTTCATTCTTGCAAGTACAGTCAGGAATGTAAAATAAAATGGAAAAGAGTAAGAGACCAGTGGTAATAATAGTAACATCCACCATTCACTCATTAGCCTAATATTATAGGATGAAGATTCTAGGCTTAGCCCTAACAAATTTTCAAATTAAAAGAAAGAGAGTTTTTGAAAATTTATTTAATTTACACAAAATAGGGATAAAGGTTAAAATTGTTCTAATATGAGTATGGAGACAATACGTCCAATAATGTGATCCTCTTTTAACGAAATTAACAATGTATGGAATAATTGAAAAAATTGAAATAATTGGAACATAAACATAAAAAATTGCCTTTATTGAAGTATTTGTCACTTGATTTAACAAGAGAATTGAACAGGTATTGAATTTTTTCAATTTCTTTTAGTTTTTATCAAAAAATTGTAGTTTTTTGTTTCTTTTTCAAATTAAAAAAATCACCTACCTTTGAAAAAATAATTAGAAAACCAACTAGGCCTGATACAATGAATGATAAGCAATAGACAAATTCCCAAAATGAAATTTAAATAGAAAATTTATTAAAGATTTTAAAACTGTTTCTTAATTCAGTGATAAAAATATTCAAGATAGAATTTTGAATGAATATAACAAAGAGAAGATTTGAAAGAGAGCATAAGCTATCTTCATTGATTTGTGTTAATTTTTCAGAAATGATAAAATTATAAAGGATATTTGAAATTAGAAATGTTAATATAAAATAATCATTGAGTTTTCTTGTAATAAACATAATTGATAATCCAAATGTGAATTTAATCAAAAAAATCAATTCCAAAAAGAGATGAATGATTGATAAAATGACAAGTGAAATTGTTGAAAAATAAAGTAAATTTGATGGAAATATTTTTAAACAGTGAAATAATATTCTCATTTCAAAATTACATGAAAAATTTGATGGTGAAAATCTCTTTAAATAGCAGCAGAATTTAAAAAATGATAGATTAGCTTTTTCAATTAAATTTGATGATTTAAAATAAAAAGTTTGATGAGAGAAATGAAGATTTATTGATAGAATAGTCAACTTTTTCAAACGTTATAATGTATCTGGTGATATTTTTTATAAAACTGTTTGTCATCTTTATGAACAATTCTCTTAATTTTATAAGACCATCAAAAGCTCTAGAAGGAATATTTTTAAATTTGTTAAATGATAGATATAATATTAATAAATGTTGAAAATCTTTAAACATTGAATTTGATAGTTTTTCTATTTCATTTCTACTCAAATTTAATATTTGTAAAATTAGTTTATTTTCAATTTTCAAACTTGAAAATTCAACAAGAAAATTACAACTTAAATCTAAAATTACTATATTTTTAAAGTTTGACAAGAAATTTTCAACCGTTGAAAAATCTCTTGTATTTTAAAAACTAAGAAAAGAAGTATGATGATAGAATGACATTGGATTATCATCTTTTCCAAAATATGATATATTAAATAATTCAATTATTTTGAAATATTTTAAATGTTCTAAATTTCCATTATTCTATATTGAATATTCTATTCAATTTTATTTGAATATTCGCACAAACATTCTTCTCTTCCTTTCACTTTTGGACAGATAAATATTTCACAAGTTATTTCATTGCTGCCATCTTTGCAATTGTAAATTCCATCACAAACTTGAGACATTTTTACAAACTGTTTTCCTCTAGTTTTACATTTGAAAAATCCTTTAGGGAGGAAATTATCTAATAAATGCAGAAGATTGGTATGTAGATTATTGTGAGAGAGAGAGAGAAACAGAAAGAAACAGAACATTGGATCTCAACAAAGGATCTGGGCAAACAATTTAAATTTAAAGAGCTTTTCTGTCTCTCTACTAACAATTTACCTCATCCAACTTCATCATCTCCATATAAGCAATGGGAAATTCCATCACAAACATTCTTCACTGATATACAATACTTATTCACTTTACACTGATATTCACCACATTGGCAAATTTTGGAACATTTTTGTAATTGATTGAAAGGTGGTTGTGGTTTGGTAATTAAATATTCAGCAGTTGTATACACATTATGCAGCAATAAAACCTATTGAATTATATAAAGAATATTTGCTATTTGCAACCTAGCATTAATATTACAATTTATTAATCCTTAAATTTATGATTTCGAACTTTTTTCAATTAATTATCAATTATGCTTCAATTCTAAGTTTAGATTATATTCACTATTCAACAGTATTGTATACACAATACTGTTCTTTTTAACATGCATTAATCAGATATACTTCCTCCTTATATGCTGATGCTAAATTTACTAACTCAATCAATTGAATATCATTATTAAGGTAGAATATAAAAATGGCAAAATATACAATCTACATGTTTTCTTCATTGTTCGACTTGTCCTACTAAAATTGTTACATCTTATGCAACTCTCCAACCTGAGAAATTCAACTATGATTTAGAAGAGGAAAACAATAAAAACATGACCATATTTACAACTTTTCTTTGTCTTCAAATGTTACTTTTGTTTTTGTCAACATTGAAATTTGTGAACTATCAACCCTTAAAAGAGTATATAAACCCTACGAAATTAACAGTTGATAGTTCAGTTTTCTAACCGTCAGCTAGTTGTTTAAACTAGCTTGTTTAGAACTAGAAGCTCATTTTACTAAATACATATTCTTTGGACGAAATACTGGTGTTTTGTTAATCAATTTCTACCGAAATTGCCTTTGTTAGACTATTTATGGATGAACTTTAAAGGTTCTATTTGGACCAGTACTTTGGCAAGTTGGTAAATGATTGGAAAGGACGATTACAGTTGTGACGAACCAGAAATTCCTACAATTACAATACAACAAAGTACAAATATGACGCAGTTGACAGCCCACAATGCTACTTCAATGAATGTTATTTTGGTTTATGAGAATGACAAAGCCAGAGCCAAGGAAGTAGATGAGTATCTTTCAAAAATTAATGAATTAATGTGGAGAATTAAAAGTAGTGGAGCCAAAGTTGATGGTAATAGCTTTTTAAAGTACCATTTGATGACTGAGGCAGCTGCAATTCCTGAAGGTATGCTTAATCCTGATCCTACTCAACCAAAATTCAGTTATGATGGCATTCAAGATAATGCTTTGGAAAAGACAATTGCAAGTCTTCTAATTGATGCTAATGAGAAACCTAATACTACTTTGCTGAGACCCTATCCTGGTAGCAAAGATACTTGGGCCTTTAAGAGGAACTTTCAATCAGCTTGTGAATTAAACCTTTGGGATACAGAAGAGAAAAGAGTTCGAATGCTGAGAAAATACACTACTGGAAGAGCCAGAGATGTTATTGAAAGTTTACCCTCCATGGCAAATGAAAATGAAATTTGGGATGCATTGGATGAAGAATTTAATCCAGATCCTATGGCTTACAAAAAAGAAATTGATAGATTGAGACAGTTCAATGATGAAACTGTCCAAAGTTTTGTTAAAAGAAGTAAAGAACTTGTGGAAAAATTCCTACCATTCAATACAACTGAAATAGCTTCTGTTACTGAAAGAGTTAGAGAACTTCAACTGTTAACTGTATTCACGAATGGTCTTAAAGGAAAAATTGTTAATCATGTAGAAAAAGATGGAAAGATTAACTCAGTTTAACAGTATATTAAATTGGCAAAAAGAGCAGAAATATTTTTTGATAATGCAAGAAAAGAAAGCGAAAATGAATTCAAACAGTACAAAAGGAGATTTGACAACAATCAGAGTAACTCAAATCAAAATGAACATACATTTAAACCTTTTAGCAATTATGGCACAGATGAAAGTTCCAGTACTTCTGAAAATTATGATACAGAAACAAGTATTGAATCAGATCACAGCCCAGACTCAGATTTGGATATAATCAATGGTACAAGCTCATCTGAAGATGAAATTAGTGATTCAACTGATTCTGATAATGGTTCAATGATTGTTATAGACTCATCTGAGGAAGAGCTTGATAACATAACTGAGCCTGATAATGATTCAATGATTGTTATAGACTCATCTGAAGAAGAGACCAGTAACACAATTGAGTCTGACAATGATTCCATAATGGTTATAGACTCATCTGATGAAGAGACTGGAAATATACCTAAGTCTGACAATTACTCAGTTATTCTCATAAATTCCTCTGAAGAAGAAACTGAAGACTTGGCTATGGAAATGGAAATGAAACCACAATACATAGAATTAGAAGATGGAATAACTATCAAAGTCGAAAAAGAACAAAAGAAAAATCCAGTAACTCCTGAAATTGAAGAATTACAGTTGGAAAGTATTGAATTTGAACATTTGTCTAATCAAAATGTACACAATATTAATTCAAATACACTAGAAATTGACAATTATTTACATGTGTCCAAAAATAATCTTGACAAGAACAGAGAAGAATTAAAAGAAATGATAAAGAATTATGAAGATATTATTGCTACAAATCAGAATGACATTGGTTCACCAGATGTTCCACCAATAGCAATTGAATTATTGGAAGATATAAAGCCTTTCAAACAAAGACCATACAGATTGCCACCCAACAAACAGCAGGAATGCAGGGATCAATTAAATGGATTATTGGAAAATGGTCTAATTAGAGCAAGCAAAAGCCAATGGGCTTCACCCATTGTTTTTGTGAAAAAGAAAGAAGGAACATTAAGAATGTGTGTGGATTACAGAAAACTTAACAAGCAATCAAAAAAGAATTGTTATCCAATCCCACATCAGGAAGATTTATTTGATAAGCTTGGAGGAGGCCACAAATATTTTTCTATATTGGATTTAACAAGTGCATTTCATCATATTCCAATTAAAGAAGAAGATAAGGAGAAAACTGCTTTTATTACACCATTTGGTTTATTTGAATTCAACAGCATGCCATTTGGTTTGGCTAATGCACCTTCACACTTCAGCTATATCATGGCAAATTTTGTTATTAATGGATTGGAAAACTTCTGCATTAATTATATGGATGATATTATAGTTTTTACCAAAACATTGGAAGAACACTTTGTAGCTCTACAGAAACTTATGGAAAGAATCAAGGAAAAAGACTTTAGAATTAAACTGAGCAAATGTGCATTCTTACAAGAATCAGTTCAATTCCTTGGTCATAGAATTACACAGAATGGTATTGAAACTGATCCTGAAAAGATTCAGAAAATAAAAGATGCCAAATTACCTATGTTTGCAAATACTCTGTTGAGTTTTATGGCATTTTGTGGTTATTATAGAAGATTTGTTAAAGATTTTGCAAAAATCACAAAACCTTTGAGAGAATTATTAAAAGTACACCAAAAGACAGAAAAACTGAAATGGACAAAAAAAGCAGAGGAAGCTTATGAAACACTAAGGAATGCAATGACAGAGCCCCCAATCCTTCAACTGCCAGACTTTACTAAATCATTCTATTTAACAACAGATGCTTCTAATTATGCAGTTGGTGCAGTTCTAGAACAAGAATGGGAAGAAGATGGAAAGAAAATAAGAAAACCAATTTCTTTTGCTTCCAAGCTCCTAATCAATACACAACTAAGATATGCAGCTTATCAAAAAGAGGCTTTTGCAGTATATTGGGCAGTACTAAAATTCTCCCATTATCTACAGTATAAGAAATTTTTTCTCTACACTGATCACCAAAATTTGGTACAAACATTTGTACAAAACAAACTGAATACAAGTACTGTTAAATGGGTGATGGCACTTATGGATATGGATTTTGAGATAATATACATACCAGGAAGAACTAATAGAGCAGACTGGATATCAAGAATTGGTGAAACTGATGAAGTAATTGATTTTTGTAATTTACTTAAGGAAAGATTAAATGAAGCTATATCTACAAAAATTGAAAGATTTAATTTCTAAAGGCAGAATCAATGAATACGATTTGCACATTATAGTTAATGAGATTATGGATTCTCTAGATATCAATAAAATGTTTGGAATTCTTGAGTCCACAATAGTGTGGAATACAATGGTGTACTTTGTTGTATTGTAATTGTAGGAAGTCCTAGCTCGTCACTATCAAATTCGTCCTCTCCAATCATTTACCAATGTGCCAAAGTACTGGTCCAAATAGAACCTTTCAAGTTTGTCCACAAGTAGTCTTAATAAATGTAATTCCAGTAAAAATTAACCAACAAACACCAGTATTTCATTCAAAGAATATGTATTTGAGTAAATGAGTTTCTAGTTCTAAACAAGCAAGTTTGAACAACCAGCTGATGGTTAGAAAACTGAACTGACTACTGTTAAATTCATAGGGTTTATATACTTTTCCAATAGTTCACAGTTCACAGATAAAAATATTCACACAAACAAATGTAACAATTTGGATAAAGGGAAAGTTCAAATATACTTCCATGTTTGTTACTTTTTCTTTATCTTGGAGAACTTTTGCTCCCTATTTTAGTAGGTCAGAAAGTTGCCTAAGATGTAACAATTATTAATAGAAGTTGGATTGATTCCAAAACACAAAAATAGGAAAAGGTCAACTTGATGCCGTTTTAATATACAACAAATTATTAATAATAATTGTTTGTGTAAGATAATATGTTTCTGTGTAAAGGACTGGTAGGATAAAAGTATTAAACTTAATCATTCAATATAGTATTGTGCATACAATACTGTTGAAAAGTGACAATAATCTAAAAGCTCCAAATATAAATAGAATAGTGGAAGATATAATTAATATTCATTAAATATGATGTGTATAATAATTAGGGTTAACATCTAAGTTGTAAAATACTTTTACAACTTAGTTTAAATAGTGTATGTTATAGTTTTAGGTGTGTAGAGTACTCTATAATACTCTTTCAATATTGCTTTCCATTGATGAATGAAATGTAACAATTTGGGTGTATTGTGTGAATTTGTGAGCCTGGTTACAAGCTTATGTGTTTAGTACCTACAAACTGCCTAAATGTGTACAAATGGAAAAGAAAAATCATGAAAAATTACATCTTTTAATTCAAGTTATAACAAAAAAAATTGATTATGCAGAATGTGCAAGCAAAATAGTTGAGGATTGCATAAATCTGGTGAATAATACCAGCTTTGATGTGAAGAAATGTGAACAATTCATATAGATGTATGGATTGATTCTCTATTCGAAAAATTAAAAAAGAAAACCAATTTGACCAAAAAAATTACATTGACACAAACACTGCAATTTCTAAATTGCAATTGCTAAATTTGTAGTAATGTAAATTTGAAATTTGATATATGTATCTTATCTTGAAAGCTTTTTAGTAGTTTACCATATTAAAGTCATATTCTTCAACAGTTATATTAGGACATACAATGTGTCTATCCCATTCTCCTCTGAAGTCAACTGAGATATTATTGTTTATTCCTGGTCTCTCTTCATTCAAGTTATAATGGTTAGTACTTTGCTTCTTGTTACAAAGTTTTAACAGATTATTTAAACAGTTTAATCTATTTTTCTGAAACAAGCTTAATAACCTCTTATTAATCAATCAAACAAAAACAAAAACATCTAACAACAGCAAATAATCTATTTGCAATAATTATAAGTATCAATGCCAAATATTTCATTCAACTTAATAAAACACAGTTGAAAATCATATCTCTCTTGCAGTTTTCTCTTTATAGTAGACATTTTCTGAACACATTGATGTATTTCAGACTGCATATCATCATTGGTCTCCTTGTTGAATAATCTCATCAGAGTATTCTTTTTCTCAGATATGGTGATGTATAAGTTGAATGAGTCAGTTTCATCCAGATTTTCCAGATTATTATCAATGTTGATCAAGATTTCGTAATGATTTTGAACTTTTACCATCCAAGCTTCCATAGTCTTTCAAAAAGGAAACAATTATTATTATTATTATGAACAATTGAAAATTGTCAAAATATAAATAACAATATGACATCTTTTTCAGTAACTACTTGATGAATTTTCATCAAATTTTGACCAAAATGTGAGCAAGAAAGATAACTTATAAGATATAAAACCTACAACTCTATAAAAATTAATCCAAATTTAGCTATTTTATTAAATATAAAAAATTTGTTTCTTAATAATTTTAACTAATTTCAAATAGAGATCAATACAAGATTGGAAAAGAATACATTGTAAGGACGAATTTGCTTTAAATTTGAAATACATCCACTAAGAAATAACTGAGATATGAATCAAAACAAATTAAAAAAGTTTCCAGTTTTTTTAAATATTGAAAATGAAATTTAGACAGCTTATTACAGAAATCAAGATAAAATAGGCAAAATTTTATACAGATTTTATTAAATCCTACAGTGAAAAGTATTAAAACCACCTATTTGACCTACATTTGTCTCATGGCATTGAATTTAAACTTAGTTAATTGACCTAGAAAATGACCTATGTATCATTTTTTGACCTAGCTCCTAAATTACTCAACCAATTTAATTCAAATTTTTTTAAAAATGTCATTCTTTAAATTTCCTAATACTATATGCTGAAGAGGACAGCATTGAAAGGTCATGTGACCAAAAAAAAGTAAATGCGTAAAACATCTAATTTCTTAAAAATTTGGCAAAACCATATAATTTTAATTAGTTTGAAAGACCCTGAGACACACCTATGAATTGTTTAAACCACTTTAATTGAGAGAAAGGCAAAAGGAACAGCTTATGTAAGATTTTCTGGATTGAGAGATCAAATCAGGTAAGGAAGATATTTGGATAGTTGTTGATAAGACTGAAGAAAAGAAATCAAGAATTAATAAAATTGATGAACCAATAAGAAATATAATTAAACTTACAAAGTCAAAAATTGCAATAAAAAACTGAGCAGAAGCAGTAGGAAACTTAAATCTGGAAAATAGAAAAACAGTAAAATATAAACATGTAAATATTGTTAATATTTGATGTTTACCTGTCAGTAGCTGAGAAGTGAATGATTCTCTACAAAATTGTCACAGGTATTTATACTAAATGATATTGTATCAAAAGTGTTCAAAGGAGTGACTTGTTTGGACACTTGAACAATAGCTTATCTATTGATGTCTTGCTTGGATGGGGATGTTTAACAGATAATTAATTCATTGGGAAAGATTTGTTTTAGGTAGGCATAGCAAAGGTACAATATCAAACAGCATCAAAGAAAGTAAATTTTTTTCTTTCCTATTAAAAATCTGTTAATGGATTTATAATCATGATAAAATTTCAATGAAAATTGATATAAATATCATAAAAATCAAGGAAATATTATAGAAATTGGAATTTTCACTGAAATTTGGTATAAATGATAAGGGAATGTTGGTTGATTAAAAGTTGTGAGCAAAGAGAATAGCATTAAAGTATTTAGTACATTTTATTCAAAAAGAAAAAAGTAGGTTAATTATTTTAGTAAAGAACATGTTGGAAAATATATAAAATATTGATAAATTAAAAGTCAATACAGGAAAAGGCAGGAATTTAAAAAATTAATATGCAAACAAGTTAATTTAATAATTGTAAAATATATAAACATCACAAGCAAATATCTGCAATTCAATTCTCTACAAGCTATTCTAATTAGAATATATTAATATTCACCAATCTTCACATCAGATAGAAATATGAATAAGAAAATAATAATCATATATAAATAAAGATGTATATATATGTGCTTAGGGTTATTTTTATTGGAATATGTACTTTAAAATGTTTGTTTTGCTTAGATCATTTCCCACTCTATCATCAATTTTTCAAAATCTTCCAAAAATATTTTTCCTTATTAATTATCAAGATTGATCACATTAGCTTTCAATAAACAACTATAGTTTCCTACAAAATAATTGATAATAGGTTAACTTCTATGGGAGATGTTTACTAATTAGATTGATTAACAAACACTTCTACATAGAGATTTTAAACAAGCAACTTTTGCTGACCTTGTTTGGCAATAAAACAATTGTTCAATAGTTTAAATCATAGCTACTCTTTATCTTTTAGAGACAAACATGCACATTGCTAAATAAACAAATTTGCCTTTATATACCTGTGTTCTTCCCATTCTAGATATCGTCACCATAGAGTGAACACTTACTTGCTATCATCAATCATTGGTAAGGATAACCTTCTTTCTAATTTTTTAGCATCAAGTCTTTGGCTAAACATATACAAACTATATATCATTGGAATCGTCTGATTATGCTCTTTAACCTCATGTAAACATTGGCGCAGTTATGGAAAAAAATTTTATGCAAAAAAAATTGTTCTATTCATTTCTCTAAAATTTTTTTACAGTGATTTCCTGATTCCTTACGCCTTCAGTTTACTGTGCTTCCTTTCTGATAAAAAATCAAGAAAGAGGTACTGTCTTTTTCATTTATCAGTACATTATATTTAAATTTATTTATTTTTTCATACAGATTTTAACATTCTACAATTGCCAAAAAGAAATTGAATATTGTAAAGTAATTCACTACCTTTCTGTGGCCTTTTTCATTAAACTACTCTATTTTCACACAGATTACAGACTCTTCTGGTCATTCTATTGAAGTTGTAAGTGGAAACATTCCACATTTGGTAGGTAAAATATAAAACATCAAATGTTTGAATAGAAATTTTTGGGTGAATATAGACATATTATATATCACTAGAATCGTCTTTTTAAGCTCTTTCACCTCGTATATATATTTCAGGTTGATTCATAAAAAAAATGCACACTGAAATATTTCAATACAAATTATATGAATGTATGATAATGTTCTATGCTTTACTAATCATGTTTTATTTCTTTCAAAGCCAAACATACGCCCACAATCAAATTAATACATCTCTAACATTGGCCACTGCTATCTAATATCCTATTTCCTCCTCTTCCCTATATCTCCTCAAGACTATTTTTGGTTCTACAAAAACATGGCAGTTTCAAAGTAAGTTATATGTTTTGTTTTATGCAACCAGGTTCACTTCTAGCTTTTGCAAGTTTTGAACCTTGTTTTATGTCAGTACAGATAGGGAGAAACATTAGGAATTTATAAAAGAAAAAAAAATATCTGATCAAGTTGACTGGTAGGCTAAGAATAGGTAATAATTCTAAGAAGAATACTATTATTGCATAAGTTTTAAGTTAACCACAAATATCTATTGAAAAACAATAAATTTGAATTGTAAAAAGTATTAAGAAAGAACTGAAGGAATAAAAAAACAGTTATGGCGCCATAACTCCTTTAGTAGACAAGGTAAACACTTTATGATAGGTTTAATTAAGCTTAAAATCTATTGAGTAGAACAGCCAGAAAATTACTTTTTCCAATTTTTTTTTATTATACTGATAGAATTTATATTATTTTAGTTTAAAGGATTATATTTTGCACATATTGATCTGTAGTATATCCTATTTAAGCTTTTACAAAATTTGTAATAGTAGCTATAATATTAAACATATTCAATTGACTTTCAGCAAAAAGAAAGATTTAATGTAGGTGTAAATATTTCCATTACTAGATTTTCAATATATATAACAGATTTGAAGTTATTTGCCATTCTATATTTTTTATAAAAGTTAATTTCTTAG
>CAJFCJ010000095.1:20987-40213 GCA_904063045.1 Dimorphilus gyrociliatus
TAAATTCAAATAGACCAAATGGTGTTATGAAAGCAGTTTTTTCTTTGTCTTCTTCCTTGATAGGGATGTGGTGAAATGCACTTGTCAATCCAAGATGGAAAAGTATTTATGTCTCCTCCAAGTTTGTCAAATAAATCTTCTTGGTGTGGGATTGGATAACAATTCTTTTTGAATGCTTGTTAAGTTTTCTGTAATCTACACACATTCTTAATGTTCCTTCTTTCTTTTCACAAAAACATTGGTGAAGCCCATTGGCTTTTGCTTGCTCTAATCAAACCATTTGCTAATAATCCATTAAGTTGTTCCCTACATTCCTGTTGTTTGTTGGGTGGTAATCTGTATGGTCTTTGTTTAAAAGGTTTCACATCTTCCAATAATTCAATTGCCATTGGTGGAACATCTGGTGAGCCAATGTCATTTTGATTTGTAGCAATAATGTCTTCATAATTCTGATGATTTCTTTCAATTCTTCCCTGATTTTGTCAGGATTATTTTTGGAAACATGTAAATAGTTGTCAATTTCTACTGTAGTTGAATTAATGTGGTGTATATTTTGATTAGACATATGTTCAAACTCAACACTTTCTTCTATCTCAGGAGTTGCTGGAGTTTTCATTTGTTCTTTTTCAACTTTGATAGTTATTCTATCCTTTAATTCTATGTATTGTGTTTTCATTTCCATTTCTGTAATTAATTCTTCAGATTCAGTTTCAGTTTCTTCAGCAGATGAGTTAACGATAATAACTGAGTCATTGTCTGAATCTGTTGTGTTGCCATTTTCTTCTTCAGATGACTTTATACCATTAACAATATCCAAATCTGAGTCTGAGTTATGCTCTGGTTCATTACTCATCTCTGTATCATAATTTTCAGAAGAACTCAAAGTTTCATTTGAGCCATAAGTATTACTTGTATCATATCCAGTATCTGGCTCAGTAATATCCATATCTGAATCCACACTATCTGACACTTCAGATGGGTCATCATGTTCATGAGCATATTGTCCAATCATTCCTACAGTTAGTTTGTTAGGTTCCTTTGGTTTCTTTTGTGTGTTTGATCCTTTTGTCTTTTTGTAGAAAAGTTTTAACAGGTTCTCCTTTTCTTATAAAGAATGGGAGTGAAACTTGTTTAATTGCAAAGTTGATTATTGCTCCAGACTTTCTTAAGAAGTCACATCCCAAAATTATTGCCATATCCAATTTTTCCATTATAAAGAATTCTTGTTCCATTATTCTTCCAGCAAATTGTATGTTAAGTTTTGCTTTACCTTTAGTTTTCAAAGCATTTCCATCAGCTGAAGTTATTATTGGTAATGAAGTGGTTTCTTTCTTTACCCATTTTTGGTCCAATAATTTAATTTCTTTTTCAGTGATAAATGACATGAGTGCTCCTGTGTCACATAATGCAATCACTTCTCTTCCATTATGATTCTTCAAACGAAATTGGAAATCATCTCTTCCTTTTATTTGAGATGTGCACTTGAAATGTGCAACTTTCTCCTCTTTAAGATTAAATATTGCCATTGTACCCTTGGAAGTTTCTCTTTCATTAGGTTGATCAGGTTCAGCATGAATTAATCTGTTGAAGGTACCTCTCTCATTTCCAGATCTTTGGTATTGATGGGTCCTATTTGAGAAAAAGGTGTAAATTTATGGTCATTATCATTTGCATAACTATTATTGTTATCAAATCTTTTTTTGAATTGCTTGAATTCATTTTCATCTTCTCTCCTTGCATTATTAAAGTAAATTTCTGCTCTTTTGCCAATTTAATATATTGGATTACTGAGCTAATTTTTCCATCTTTTTCCACATGGTTCACAATTTTTCCTTTTAGACCATTCCTGAATATACTAAGGAGTTGCAGTTCTCTAACTCTCTCAGTAACACATACCATCTCAGTAGGTTTGAATGGTAGGAATTTCTCTACAAGTTCTTTACTTCTTCTAACAAAACTTTGAACAGTTTCATCATTGAACTGTCTCAATCTATCAATATCTTTTTTATAAGCCATAGGATCTGGATTAAATTCTTCATCCAATGCATCCCAAATTTCATTTTCAGTTGCCCTAGAGGGTAAGCTTTCAATTACATCTCTGGCTCTTCCAGTAGTGTATTTTCTCAACATTCGAATTCTCTTTCCTCTGTATCCCAAAGGTTTAATTCACAAGCAGTTTGAAAGTTCCTCTTAAAGGCCCAAGTATCTTTGCTACCAGAAAAAGGTCTTAGCAAAGTAGTATTAGGTTTCTCATTAGCATCAATTAGAAGACTTGCAATTGTCTTTTCCAAAGCATTATCTTGAATGCCATCATTATTGAATTTTGGTTGAGTAGGATAAGGGTTCTCCATACCTTCAGGAATTATAGCTGCCCCAGTCATCAAATGGTATTTCAAAAAACTATTACCATCAACCTTGGCTCCACTACTTTTAATTCTCAACATTAATTCATTTATTTTAGTAAGATACTCATCTATTTCTTTGCCTCTGGTCTTGTCATTTTCAAAAACCAAAATATCATTCATTGTAGAAGTGTTGTGGGCTGTCGACTGCGCCATATTTGTACTTTGTTGTATTGTAATTGTAGGAAGTCCTAGCTCGTCACTATCAAATTCGTCCTCTCCAATCATTTACCAATGTGCCAAAGTACTGGTCCAAATAGAACCTTTCAAGTTCGTCCACAAGTAGTCTTAATAAATGTAATTCCAGTAAAAATTAACCAACAAACACCAGTATTTCATTCAAAGAATATGTATTTGAGTAAATGAGTTTCTAGTTCTAAACAAGCAAGTTTGAACAACCAGCTGATGGTTAGAAAACTGAACTGACTACTGTTAAATTCGTAGGGTTTATATACTTTTCCAATAGTTCACAGTTCACAGATAAAAATATTCACACAAACAAATGTAACAATTTGGATAAAGGGAAAGTTCAAATATACTTCCATGTTTGTTACTTTTTCTTTATCTTGGAGAACTTTTGCTCCCTATTTTAGTAGGTCAGAAAGTTGCCTAAGATGTAACAATTATTAATAGAAGTTGGATTGATTCCAAAACACAAAAATAGGAAAAGGTCAACTTGATGCCGTTTAATATACAACAAATTATTAATAATAATTGTTTGTGTAAGATAATATGTTTCTGTGTAAAGGACTGGTAGGATAAAAGTATTAAACTTAATCATCCAATATAGTATTGTGCATACAATACTGTTGAAAAGTGACAATAATCTAAAAGCTCCAAATATAAATAGAATAGTGGAAGATATAATTAATATTCATTAAATATGATGTGTATAATAATTTGGGTTAACATCTAAGTTGTAAAATACTTTTACAACTTGGTTTAAATAGTGTATGTTGTAGTTTTAGGTGTGTAGAGTACTCTATAATACTCTTTCAATATTGCTTTCCATTGATGAATGAAATGTAACAATTTGGGTGTATTGTGTGAATTTGTGAGCCTGGTTACGAGCTTATGTGTTTAGTACCTACAAACTGCCTAAATGTGTACATACAAGTACCAGTTTTTTTCAGGTCAGCCATTTTGAATTTGTTTGTTGATTACTTGATAAGAGAATCTTGAAATAGTATTATAAATATTTGTTTCAAAGTTTTCTGCTGCTTTTCAAATAATAAATTAAACATTTGAAATCTGCACATTTTGAAATATGGCAATCAAGTGCAAAATTGCAAACTTACAGTTTATGGAAGACAGAAGAGAAAATTCTGTTTGCTATGTAATGAGCTTCTTCATGGAAAATGTATCATCAGTAAGAATTTTGTAATTCATCTGGTCAATTGTAAATATACAAGTACTTCCTTTCAGATTCCAGGCTGTCAGTTTGTCTGAATTGTGAAAAAAGACAGTGTCTTCTTCAAATGACAAGACTAGAAGATCAAGGAATCAAAGAAAGAGTTGCAATGGATGAGAATGAAGATGAAAAGATTGATGAAGAGACAACAGATAACAGAAAAGGTGATGATCTTAGAGATTCTTATACAAATAATGATGAAATATCATCAGTCAATGCTGTTGACACTTTCCAAGAAGTTATGGATAATGATTTTCAAATAATTAGTGGTGGAAGTCAACTGGGAAAGGACATTCTGATACACAATGGATTTTCATTCACACTCAAGGCTAAAACTTCTAAAAGTAGCATTTGGGTGTGCAGTAAAAGAACTAAAAAGCAGAGATGTCCTGCAAGATTTCGCCAACAAGGAAATTCATTTATAAAGGGAAGCAAAAAACACATTCATGGAGCCAATCAAAGTTTATCATCCAATATATCAATCAGGAAAGATTTAAGGGATATGTGCCTAACTGACACACATGCAAGTGGAAGAAGATTAGCAGAAACAGTTCTGTTGAAACACCAAGAACAAACTGACTCTCTGCCAAATATTGACTATTTGAAAAGAGTTGCAAATTTTACCAGACAGAAACTTAGGCCTAATGACCCAAAAGAAGTGGACTTTGATTTAAATAAGAATTTCATTCCTGATGATTTCTTAAAAGATGACATTTATGAAAACAACAATAGAATCTTGATTTTTGCCACAAATCATCAGCTTGATTTACTTGGTAAATCAAATCATTGGTTTATAGATGGAACATTCAAGATTGTGAAAGATCCATTCTATCAACTAATATCTATTCATAGCTATGTGAAAAAGAATGGTGCAATGAAACATGTTCCCCTGGCTTTCATTTTTATATCATCAAAGCAAAAAAAATATTATAAAAAGGCATTCAAGGTATACATTTTAATAGTTCATTAACAATTTTTCTGATACCCAATTCACACTTCAGAGCATCAGAAACTTGACCTCAATATCACAACCTGAGAAAATAACAATGGATTTTGAGATGAGTTTGTGGAAAGCTGTCTCTAAGATCTATCCAGAATCAGAAATTCATGGTTGTGTTTTCCACTTCACCCAGGCAATCTATAGAAAAATTCAGGTACAAGATATTAATAAATATGATACTTTTCAACTTTTAGTAAATTCTCTTTTTAGTCTCTTGGCTACTCTGGAAGATATATGGAGAAAGGAGAGGACTGGAGAGACCTGAGGAAGTTGATGGCTTTACCTTTTCTGCCTGCAGATATTATTACTCCTACATTTTTTAGCTTGAAGAGTCAGCTGGAAGAAAAGAGAAAATTTTCAGACTTGCTGGAATATTATGAAAATACTTGGATTTTGAATTCTACTTGGAAACCATTGAATTGGTCAATATTTGGATTATCAATAAGGACTAATAATAGTATGGAAGGATGGCACAATAGAATGAATAATAAAGTACAATCAAAAGGATCATTCTATTTGTTGATTGATGAATTGAAAAGAGAGGCTGATTTGGTTTGTATTTATGAAAAACTTCTCTCTGAGAAGAAGATTATCAAATATCAGAGAAAAAAATATGGTGATATAGAGAAGAAAATATTTGAAATCTGGGATGATTATAAGGTTGGAAGGATATTAGCTGATGAATTATTAATCCAGACATCTTATATTTATACTCCATAGTTGCTATTATCTATTCTTTTCTTTAGTTAACTTATAGTATAATACCTCTTCAATACATACATTATCATGTTTTTTTCATTTCTATATGAATCAACAATAACAGTTTTACTTGGTCACAGCAAGAGATTCACCACCAATGGGTACGATTTCACCTGGGTACGATTTCACCCACAATGGGTACGATTTCACCCAGGTATGGTTTCACCTGTCACCAAATGAACAAGTTCACCATCTCACAAAAACACAAAGGCAGTTTCCTTCTTTAAAGAGCATAGATTTATCTGGCAATTGTGGCATTAATGAAGAATGTGAAAATATATTTGAAGCACTTACCTTATCATCACATTCTTTAAAATATATCTATCTGGCTAATTGTAACTTAGGAAATGAACAAGTTCAGTTTCTCACAAAAACATTAAGACAGTGTCATTCATTAGAAAGCATAAATTTATCTGGCAATTATGGCATTAATGAAGAATGTGAAAATATATTTGAAGCACTTACCTTATCATCACATTCTTTAAAAAATATCCATCTTGCTAATTGTATTTTGGGAAATGAACAAGTTCACCATCTCACAAAAACACTTAAACAGTATTCTTCTTTAAAGAGCATAGATTTATCTGGAAATTGTGGCATTAATGAAGAATATGAAAATATATTTGAAGCATTTACCTTATCCTCACATTCTTTAAAAAATATCTATCTGGCTAATTGTATTTTGGGAAATGAACAAGTTCACCATCTCACCAAAACACTTAAACAGTGTTCTTCTTTAAAGAGCATAGATTTATCTGGCAATTATGGCATTAATGAAGAATGTGAAAAGATTTTTGAAGCACTTACCTTATCATCACATTCTTTAAAAAATATCCATCTGGCTAATTGTAACTTAGGAAGTGGACAAGCTCAGCTTCTCACAAAAACATTAAGACAGTGTCCTTCTTTAAAGAGCATAGACTTATCTGGCAATTGTGGCATTAATGAAGAATGTGAAAATATATTTGAAGCACTTACCTTATCATCACATTCTTTAAAAAATATCCATCTGGCTAATTGTAACTTACGAAATGAACAAGTTCAGTTTCTAGCAAAAACATTAAGACAGTGTCCTTCTTTAAAGAGCATAGATTTATCTGGCAATTGTGGCATTAATGAAGAATATGAAAATATATTTGAAGCATTTACCTTATCATCACATTCTTTAAAAATATCCATCTTGCTAATTGTATTTTGGGAAATGAACAAGTTCACCATCTCACCAAAACACTTAAACAGTGTTCTTCTTTAAAGAGCATAGATTTATCTGGCAATTATGGCATTAATGAAGAATGTGAAAACATATTTGAAGCACTTACATCATCATCACTCTCTTTAAATAATATCAATCTGCCAATTGTACTTTAAGAAAGAATAAAGTTCGGTTTGTCATTAAAGCACTGGAACCGTGTTCTTCAGTAGAAAGTATTGATTTATCTGGAAACTCAGAGATTTGTGATGAATGTTAAAGTATTTTTAAGGCAATTACCTCATCATTACTTTCTTTAAAAAGGTTCAAAAAACATCCACAAAAGAGAGCAAATGTTGAATTTGAAACAGTTAAAAAAATGTTGAAAAAATGAAAAAAAAACTTTTTCTTTTGAAGACTTTGTAGAAAAGTATTAATTTCATATGTATTGTACAACTTTGGTTATATTTTACATGCTTGAACTCTATTATTTTATGCAACTTATACATGTACATCTTAAAACCTATGTAAGAAAATGCTATAACATTGGCAAACATAAGCCTGATTAGTCAGCTTGAAGGCTCATCTTTAATTACCAATAAAGGTTTGGCCAAGTTATAATTTAATTAACTTGCCTAGGGTGTGGCCAAGTTATAATTCAATTAACCTTCCTAAATATTCAACCTTGTAACATCCTGTTACTAAATATAAATATGAACTACACATTTCGGCAACTGTAAAGTGATGATTGGATGTCAGAGGTAAACCTCAAAGTATATAAATCCGCACTATTCTCATTTGGCATGCAGCTTCCATCTGGACCCAAGGACCTGGGAAAATCATCTGGAAACAACCTCCACTGGAACCATCCATCTACTCCTCAACATTGGAAGACAGTTTGGTAATTTGGCAACCTGCTTTTACAAACTATCTACTCTGCTATCGAACTCTCATATTGTTACTTGCTTAAGTATTATTATTTCGAATAAACCGTTTTAATTTAAACATTTGTTTAAAGGTTCGAGTAGAAACAGTATTGTTAAAACACATAGATTTTGCCAGCAAGAGCAGTACAGTATAATTAAATATATCTTCAAAAAAGCTGACTTTGATAGCTAAACTGAAGGGACAGAAAATGTCCAGAGAGTGTCAGAAAGCATCCATAGAGTATTAAAAATCAATTAAAGAAGAATAGAGAAGATGAAATGAATATCAAATGTGTGGCTAGCAAGAATTGATATTGAAAAAGATAAGAAATTTATTGAAACTACAGAAGAGGTAAGGTTCTCTTTCTCTGTTTACCAAATGGCAGTAAAAAATGAAAAGATCTTCTCATCCACAAAGGATATACTTTTAACATAAAAATGAAAGGAAAAACAGCTACAATTTGGGCTTGTTCTGTTCATAATAAAATAGAAAGTGTTCTGCAAGTATCGATCAAAAAGGAAGCAATTTTGTAGTTGGTAAAATGAAACACAATCATTCACCATTGAAAAATGCAGAAGAGCAGATTATAATTAGAAAAGATATCAAAGAGAAGTGCTTTAATGATAATAAATCATCTAGAAAAAGGATTGCAGATGACATTCATTCAAAATATCCATATGGGAATTTACATAATTGCAAAGAAGTAGCTAACTATAACAGGAAAAAAAATAGACCAGCTAAGCCTAATGATGTCAACTTTCAACTTCATTTGACTTTTATACCATTGGGATTTCTAAAGAAAGATAAAGAGTAGCTTTTGGCCTCCAGAAACTTGGTCTGTTTTTAACCAATCAATTAGAACAAGTGAAGGATTCCATAATAGACTCAATAAAAACATTGGAAAAAATTCATCATTATACACAATTATTGATTAACTAAAGAGAGAGGCTGAGTTAATTTCTGTATATGAAAAATTATTAAGTGAGAAGAAGATATTGAGAATGCAAAAAAAAGGCTACACAAAAATTCAAACAGAGCTTTTTTCCATTTGGGAAAACTTCAAAGTTAGTGATGTTACAGCAAGTCAACTTGTTGAGATGTGTTCTGCTTTATATTATTAAATATGTGCAGTATTAATTCAAAAATGTTCAAGCCATTTGAAGAAATATCTTCTAAATGAATTTTTTTACTTGCAATTTCATGGTTTTCATTTTCTCAGATCATTAGTATTTAATCAATTAAGTAAAATATATTAACTCATTTTGTACTTTGTTGTATTGTAATTCTAGGAATTTCTGGTTTGTCACAACTGTAATCATCCTTTGCAATCATTTACCAATTTGCCAAAGTACTCACACAAATAGTTTACAAACTTCAATGTTCACAAAAACAAAAGTAATGTGCTGCTCTTGCTGGCAAAATTTATGCATTTGCAAGTTATAACAATACTGGTTCTATTCAAACCATTAAACAAATGTTTAAATTAAAACGATTTATTTGCAATAATAATACTTAAGCAAGTAGTAATATGAGAGTTCAATGATGAAGATGCCTGTAGAATGAGAATAATGAGGATTTATATACTTTGAGGTTTGCCTCTCATATTCAATCATCACTTTACAGTTGCCGAAATGTGTATTTCAGTTAGTAAATTTAGCATCAGTATATAAGGAGGAACTATATCTGATTAATGCATATTAAGTAGAACAGTATTGTGTATGAGCCTATGTATTTTATTTTGGGTGTAGGAGAAAACATTGACAAGAGAAAATGATTTTCTGGCTAAAATATTATCTGCAAAGGATATTTATCAAATTCAATTATAAACACAAATAAGAAATAACATTATATCACATTTATAAAATATAATCTACAGATTAGGGCTTTTTGTTACTGCATAACAGCATCTGTTATTAAATAAAAAGTAACCTTTTTGAGATACATCTCTTTAATGTTTTCTGTTCCTTTGTCAATTCCATTGCGGCTCCATCTAATATGCCCAAAGAATCTATTTCTTATGAAATCTATCCTTACAAAATAAGATTCTTTCTAAAGTTCTAGATTCTAATTCTATGATATAAAAGTCTTTTTAAAGTTCCATCAGTCTAATTCCTTTAAAAAAGAAGCATTTTTAAAGTTCCAATTCTATTATTCATACATAATAAAAGTCTTACTAAAGGTCTATGATATCTAAAGTCTAAAAATCATTATGTCATCATTTCTAAGTGTACAGGCAGCATAAAGAAAAATGTAAACTATGCAACCATTTAGTATTGAAAGTAAGTTTAAATTCAATTTTATAAGAGATGACATCATTATATTATATAATAATTGCATTAAATAGAAAATCATTACTTTCTTTGCAACATTTGCCAAGATATTCCTAAAAAAAGACATTTTGTAACATTACAATATCTCTCTACCAGCCAAATCACTAGAGTCAACTCTGAATTGGAAAATGAAGTAGAAGTAACAGCTGAACAATCAAATGCTGATGGTATAACTGAGAATAATGTTGTTGATAATGGTTCAGATATTGTGATGAGAATGAAAAACAATATGATGGAAATATCAGACAAGATGTTGAGGATAATTATGTTCTTGTTGAAAACAATTGTACAGAAATAATGATTGGATGTAATATCGAAGTAAGAACGGAAATTTTTCTCAGAATTCAACTAATTTAATGGAAACTATACACATAGATATTCTGACAATTCTATAAATTTACTGTGAAACACAAAGAAGATACTTGGTTAAATAATGATTTATTCTGTCCTTCCAGATTGTCTGTATATGGTTTGGTGATTAGGACAAACAATCATTAAGAGAATTTCATAGAAGACTCAATTCAAAAATAGCAGCCAACTGATAGATGCCCTTCAAATTAAGCATTTGTTTAAATGTTAGACTAGAACCAGTACAATACCACTTTTATGGCCAATATTCTTTTTTGATGCAATTTGGGAGCTGATTCATTAAATTTTCAAGAAAAAACTGTTATTTTCTAAAAAGATGTGAACATAGATATAATGATATATGAATACTTAGACTTTAGATATAAGGAAACATTAGAAAGATTTCTATTTCATAGAAATTACAATGGTGTAACTATAGAAATACTTATATTTTGTAAGAAATAGACTCTTTGACCGCAACAGATGGTGGCTATTTGGGAATTAACAAAGAAATAAAGACCATGGAAAAGATGCATGGCAAACACCTGATGCTGAAGAGGCATAATTGATAATCAGAGAACTATTGATCATCATTACTTCATTGTGTTATATACATCTGACTCTAGAGGAAAGCCAAAAGGTGTACAACATTCTACAGATATGATATATGGTATACTGTATGAGCAATATTCATTTGAGAATAATTAATACGAATCGCAATGAAACCTATTTTGTTCATCTATCAAATTTTTATAGGATTTACTACATTTATTCTTGTGTGTGAACATCTGTTAGCATTAAACTCAACCATGAATATATTCCAGTCTTAAAAAAATGTTATTAATAGATATTTTTTCCTGGTTAACCACAGAAAATTTTATTGTTTTAAACAGCTGTTACCCTAAACGCGGGAAAATACTCTGGAAAATTTGCATATATAAGTTTAAAGTCTGTATAATTATAACACAGACAGATAAAGATATTTGAATAAAGAGCACAACATTGGCTTTGTTCTTTTGCATATTCTTTTTAACATTTCTAAAATATTTCCAACCAACTATTCAGCTTTAATTTTTCCAATTGAAAATGACAAATCTTTTACGAATTAATAAATTAAATAAGAGAAACCTTGTTTCTATCCAACATTTGCTTAACCCTTACAAAGAACAGAAATGCTTATTTATAGGAGGAACTGGTGAGCGCAGATCTGGAAAATCACTTTTTCAATCTTGCCTCTTGACAAGCTTCAGATCAACTGAAGAACTTTCTCAAATATTTAAAACAGCAAAAGGAGATGATTCTGTAACCAAAGGTAAATAAATAGAATATAATCTATATTTTAATTGGTAAATTTATCGGTAAATTCAACATTCTATAAATTTGCTGTTGTTCAAAGGATTGCAAATATACCAAAAACCTATTAAAATGTAAGATATTAAAATTCAAATTTGATATCTATATATTTCAAAATAAACATCTTAACAGATCACTCGATGGAGAAACTTACAACATTTTTATAATTGATTCGCAAGGTTTGGATTCATTGGAAGGATTAGGTCAGCATGATGAGTCTATTCTATGTTTTTTACTCTCATTCTGTGATTTAACACTGTATCACGTAAAAAAACACTTTCGAAGAAAGACATTCAAAAAATTCAAGTACGTTAAGTTTAATCTTTTAAAAATTTTTCCTATTCTTTTTTATAACCATTGATAAAATGTTTATTTTCCAGTATGTACTCACTTTTGGAAAACCATTTGAAAATTTGCCTAAAAAAAGCAACAGAGTAAGAAAATAGTTGTTACAAACTCAATAAATTGGTTGATAATATTTCTTACAGGGTTTGGTAGTTGTTGGTAGAGATAGGCCTACTGATCAATATGTATACGGTGAATTCTCACCAGAGTTTAAAGAAAAGGAAATCAAAGTACAGAGATTTATTGTTGTAAATATAAGATAAATTTGTAATTGATTCATTCTACAGATGATGGGTCCAATGCCATTAAACTTAGAAATGGAGTTTGTACCATTTCCGGAACCGAATGACAAAATTAGAAATGGTGATAGTGCTCAAAGTATGTTCTTATTATACCCACAAAAATAAAATTGAAAAAATATAATTAAATTTTACAGCTTTAGGTGAAAGCTTTAACAAAGCCATGTCCACTTTTAAAAATCAGCTTTTAGAGTTTGTTAAACATTTTAAAGAAAATGCAGTATTAGGTGAAGAAGTGCCTAATCGCATTGAAAATATTTTTACAAAAATTAGCAATATCGAATCTATCAGTTGTCCAAAATCATTCCATGAATTGGCTACAAAATCGCTTTTTTCAAAAGTAAACTGAACTCTTTGATTTCGGAGAAAACATCTATTTTTCAACCTTTTATTGAAGAAGATGATATGTGCAGATATTATCAGACAACAAGAAAACTTATTAATGTTATTACAAAGTTCAATTTTAGAGATGAATTTAACAGGAAATCTCTAAACTCAAAGATGGATTTACACTATGAACAGATTCATGAGGAGAATCAAAGTAAATTGAATGATTTCAAAACCATATGCAATTATTTGGAAGAATATAATAAGGAATTTATTAAATTAATTACAGATGATAAAGTTACTGATGAAAAATATTTCTTTAAATGTCTAGAAAGATTTTTGGAGACAAATGAAAAACATTTCGAGTTGCTTGAATTATTAGAAAAAACACATTCGGAAGCTACGAAGAAATTTTTTATCTCTTGTGACAATTTAAAATTTGACAAAGATATAGAGGAAACAAAAAGTGTGAAATTTTCAGAAATTTGGTCACAGAGTAAACCAACAGATGAAAAAGAAGAAAGTAGTAAAAATGTCACAGTAGGACTGGCAGCAGCTGGTGGAGTAACAGTTGGGGCAGGTGCTGGAGCACTTGCTATTGCTGGCGGAACAGCAGCTGCCGAAATAACAGCAGGAGGAGGAGCAGTTCTTGCTGTAGAAGGTGCTGTAGTTGGAGGAACAGCAGTAGCTGCATCTGTATCCATTATAACTGGTGGTGTTGTTCTTGCAGTTGGAGCTGTCTTAGGAGTTGCAGCACTCGGTCATTATGCTTATACAAATCATTGTGCAGTAACAAAAAGTAAAGAGAAGATGAGAATTAAATTAGAAAATGAAAGAAGTACAAGACTCAGTAGACTTGCATGTCTGCATGAGAAACAAAAACCACACAACTATTTGAAAAATATTTCTCTTACATGTGAATATGTGGAATGTAGAAATTATTTAGATAGTATCAACTTTGGTGATATTTTAGAAGATGAAAATAATAGACAAGAGAATCTTATTTCTATATTTAAAACATTTATTCAAAAGGTTTAAAGTAAAAAATATTTTTTCTATATTTAAATTAAAATTTTAATTTCTTTTTTTTTTTTTAACATTTTAGATTCCAAAGAAACAATCAAATTTATAAGTTTGACCCTAATGAGAATTATGAAATGGTTGGCACTTTTATTTAAAAATTTGACAATTTTTTGTTAAGGTATAAAAATGGGAAATAAACTAAAGGAAAATGTTTGGTAATTTGGGAACTTTTAACTACAAACTTGAATTAAATGTGTTTGGCATCGGAAATGCCATACGGTGGAGGAGAAGTCTACTAATTTTCTCACAGCCAAACTTTTTTTTTTCACAATTTTAACTTTTTTTAAATTCATTTTCCAATAAATTTATTAGTGTTATTAATTGTAAATCATAATCATACAACAATTGCAATCATTTAACCTTCATCTTAAGCTTCCTTTTCTGATTTATAGACTTGACCTTACATTCCTTCTGTGAATTGCAAATTGCTAAATTTGAAATTAAAAAAAATAGTAGCCAGAAAGGAAGGGATGTACTAGTTCCTAATGGCTGTTCTTTTGTAATAAAATTTAAGGATGCAACAGAAAATGTCAACAAATTGGTGCTTCTACCCTAACCCCAACCCAGCCCTTAGCTGTACCTAACCTTTTCCTTTATCCCTAACCCTTGGAGGAGATCCTCCTAAGTACAAATCAGTTGCTGCTTTCTTCTGCCTAACCATTTCTCAATCAAAATTTTTGTCTTGAAATTTCTCATTTGTGGACGTTTTCTGTCAACCCCAAAATTTAAAACTGTACTTTGTTGTGTTGCAATCGTAGGAATTTCATTCTTGTCCCAACCATTTTCATAAAAGAAGCTAAAAATGGAGTAATGGCTATTTTCCATGTACAAGAACAAGTAGTTGCACAATAAAATCTCAGATTAGCAACAGAGGTGAATGAGAAATTATAATGGAAAAGAATTAATTGCTCTCTGTGATACTGGTGCTCTTATGTCCTTCATCACTGAGCAATATTCATTTGAGAATAATTAATACGAATCACAATGAAACCTATTTTGTTCATCTATCAAATTTTTATAGGATTTACTACATGTATACTTGTGTGTGATACAATAACTTTCAATTGCCATTAAAAGTAGGCTAAAAGATGAAAATGTGATTGAAAAAATGATTAAAAATCCCATTTGTAGGAAATAGATTCTTTGACCGTAACAGATTATGCCGCTATGGAATTAACAAAGGAACGAAGAACATAGAAAAATGTATGTCAAAATTGTTACAAAGGAAGGGAATCGACATGAGATTTTTGAAAGCAACATTTTGGATTGAAAAATGGTTATGAGGAGTAAAGTAGCTTTTGATTTATAGTTAGGAGGGTTCAATCTAAGAGTTAGGAGCAATCAAAAAGGTTAAGGAGAGACAAGGGCTAGGTTAGGGTTAGGGTTAAACTGTGCAATTGGGGATGTTTTCTGTCATATCCCCAAGGAAGATATCAGTAATACAGCTTTTATAAGAGTATTGTGTCGTTGTTTATTTGATATAAACAAAAACAGTAAATAATAAAAAACATGAAAAGAACAGGAAAATAATTTGAAAAAATTCATCTCTTTAAAATACTAACATTAAAATTTTGATTTAACTTTATAATTAATTGTTGAAGGTGTAATTTGCTTAAACCACAAGATTGAATATCAATGTATTTAAGACTATTCATTGATTTGAATAATACATCACAAATATTTTCCAATCCATTGCCTATCATTTTATTTCCATTAAAATCAATAAATTCCAGTTGACAGCAATTTCGTAACAAAAATTTAATATTTTGAAATTCATCTCTATTTAGATTACACAATTGGAAATTAATGTTTTTTAAATGATTCGATGAATGATTGAGACCACTACAAATATATTTTATTCCATTTCCAATCTGCCTATTCCCTTTGAAATTAACTATTTGTAGTTGAGAACAATCTTTTAATAGATTTCGTAAAATTTTACATTGTACCAATTTTATGTTACAAAATTCAAAGTTTAAATGTTTTAAAGTATTTGATAAATTAGATAATTGTTGACAAATATATTTGAATTTCTTATAAATCTTTCTATTACCTCCCAAAATTAATGTGTCAATTTGACAGCAATTCTTTAATAAATCACCTAAAAGTTGTAAATTTTCCTCACTCAAATTGCAATCTTTCAAATTTATAGATTTTAAATATTTTGATGAATAAAATAGGCTTTTTAAAATATATTTTAAATCCATTTTCATTGTTTTATTGCCACTTAGATTAATAGACTCAATTGTTGAGTACTTTTCCAGCATATTCCCAATATTTATACAACTTTGTCGTTTTAAATTACAAGAATCTATATAAAAATTTTTATATTTTGATGATGAATAAGATAATCCTTCAAAGATATTCACTAATCCATGATCCATATATGTATTTCCATTTAAATGAATTGTTTCTATGTTGGAAAATTTTTTCAACATTTTCCCAATTTGTCTACATTGAACTAGATTTAGATCACATGAATTAAAATTGATAGACTTCAAAGTGATGACAGAATGTAAAAGTCCTGTAAAGATATTTACAATTCCATTTCTCATTCTATTATTCTTAATAAAATGGATTTCTTTTAATTTTAAACAATTTTTCAGCATATTTCCAATGTTTTGATGTTTTAGTATGTAAATATAGATGTTTAGTATAATCATTCTCACCTTCAGAAAATTGATTCTTAAGTTCACAGTTCAAATGCATCATTTTGGAATTATCATCTAAATTTTTAAAGCATAAAATTACTTGACTATAAAATGCTCGAGTATCAATTTCATTCCTTGAATCTAAGCATCCATCAGATATTAATTCTTTATTATTTTTTAAATAGTCTTGTATAGACATTGTGTCTGTCTTGTTAAGGCAATTTGAGTGAGTTTATCAGGCAGTTTTTATCAGTTTTGTCAACATAGATATCAATACATATTAACAAAGTTTGGAGAAAGAGATGACTAATAGAAAAAGAAAGTAAGAGTAATGTTGAATCATTCTATTTTATTGATTGTGTTGTACATGCAATACTTTTTTATATAAGATAATTTACAATTTATATTTTATATTATATTGAACTTAAAATTATTATAGGATTACACCAACATCACTTAGAATATACTGAGGAAAGCTTGTTTTACATGGGACCTGAACAAAACGTCCCCTAGACCAAAATACTTTACTATTTGAACAGTTGTTGTGCCAACATTTCTATGAAAGCGGTAAGATTTTTGCAAGAAAGGGAGAATCTGCACGAACTGCATCAGATTGGGAAATTGTAACTGTAGGAACACCTGATGCTAAGAATGATGGTTAGTCAATATTCTCTTAAAACTGTATTCTTAATAGTATCTTATAAATGAAAATTTTAAAGCTGTCACTGGTGATCCTCATTTTGTGCAAATGATTGTTGATCAAGAAACCAAAAACCCCTTGAAAATATGTTATGATGTGACTGGTAAATCTGGAGATGAAATATACATTTTAGGAGATAAATTTACAAAAACAAAAGTAACTGGTATTCTAATGAATGATTATTATATGCATTCATTTAAAGTTTATCAAGAGAATAGATTATACATTGTTAATACTGATGAAATTCAATTGGAAAATCATGAAAAAATAGTTTGGAAAAATTCTTTCCATTACAAAGATGACAGTAATTCATTGGAAATGTTTATAAATAATGAAAATGTTTTCATTTCTATCAGAAATTAGAAATACAATAAACTTAGCATTGCAGTTAAGAAATCCAATAATCCTTTAATAAGCACATATTTGGATGTCAGCTTTGGCAATTTATCTAGTACAAGTGCCAGATATAGTGGTTTAATTGGATATATTGGAAAACAATCAAATTGCGTTTCTCAATTCAGCTCAAGATGATCAGTTTGGTGTTCTTAAACTTAATAATCAAACCACTTTTGTTGAACTACAAAAAAGAAATGATATTGAATGTTGGTTGGTTCAATACAAAAGTATAATAACTCCTAAACAACCTAAACATTTCATACTCAACTAACAATTTTATTTTACAAAAAAAAATTTAAAGAAATATATATTAAATATCTTTTAATTAATTAATTAATTAATAATACACATTGAACTAAAGTGCACAAGAACAGTTTGCTCTTGTAGAAAACCCTGGACTGAATTCAATACTATTTAATTTGAACAACTACATTAGTCTTACTCTAACCACCTAAGAACATTAATTTAGAGGTTAGCTAAAGAGTATCAAAAGGTCAAACTGAACTATGTTTGACTTTTGGAACAGTTCCAATTTCTCACATTCAATGGTTGAATTGAATGTCACCAAAATTGTTACATCTTACAAAAGAAGATGACCACCTAAATTTATCTGACCTAATTACTCAGGATGAAGGAAACTAATTAAAGGCAGAACCATTTTTAAAACTTTTAAGTGTGTTAAAATGTTAGTTTGCATTGTTGAAACTTTGAAAATGTGATGTGTTTAACTCTTAGGAAGTAAAGAAATCTTACAAATTTAACAGTTATTATCTTAATTTTCTATCCGCTTGTTTAGAGATAAAAGGTCAGAATATTCAATACAAACCTTATTTGGAAAATACTGGCTGTACTTTCCTGCTGAGGTTGTAGGTAAGTACTGATCCAAATAGAACCAAATCAGAAGTAAGCCACTTAGAAAAGAGATGTAGAATTGAGGGAGGATCAATATAGAACCAAAATGTAAGAATAATATAACTGTATTCTAAAGTAATACTGGACCTGTTCACAAAGGGAGTTGATTTAGGACTGAATGCCTGTTACTACCTACGCCCTGCTGTTATACAATTCCTTATCAGTTGTTTATGCCTTAGCTGTCAACAACAAGGGTCTAACACCAGATAAGGATTGTTCACAACAAACAGGGTCAAGGGTTATCATATTATGCAATAGTGATGTAAACAACAACAACTTTGTGTAGGCTACCCCACAAGGGTCAATTCTTACATCATACTTATGTAAATAAACACTTGTTGTTGTCAACATGTTTGGTACCATGTACCCTAGAGGTAACATCTACTGCAACACTTCTACCATATAGTAAGTATCAATTTCTAAAATATCTATAAACTATAATTCATAAGTGTACAGACTTCTCCTCTCCTTAAAGCATCATTCCACTGATGGTTCAACATTGGCAATAATAACTTGACCTTTCCTGCTGCTGACAACTCTCAAGGGTTGGCCTTCCTCAATGGATTTGATGTCATTTGTTAATAAGCTTTCTTCTCTTGATACATCTTCCTGCATTCTTCTTCTGACAATGAATAAATATTAATTATTATTATTATTTATTGTCTCAAACAGATTCAAAAAAAACAAATGACATCAAATCCATTGAAGAATAAAAAAAATATCAGTATATTTGTAGAAGCCCTACATAAAAGCAGAAATATTCTTTTGAAATAGACTTTTTTTGTATTTCTCCT